>QVOB01019121.1:0-13711 GCA_014839585.1 Pseudomyrmex concolor | reverse complement strand
TTAGATCTAAATAGATATATGTAAGTAGATCTATGTAAATTTACACTTTATTTATTATTAAATCTTCTTTAGATCTACTCAGATCTACTATCTGAGATCTATTCAGATTTACTTAGTTCTGCTTAGATCTAACTTAATAAATCTGAGTAGATCTACTGATAGATCTAAAATAGATCTACTGATAAATAAAGTGTAAATTTACATAGATCTACTTATATCTATTTAGATCTACTGTATAGCTATCTATTTAGATCCAAGTTGGATTTAGTTGGATCTATTTTTCCATTTTTTTATCTCGTTAGATTTAAATTAGATTTAATCTATTTTTTCCCGGACAAATCTACCTAAGTCAGAGATGGAGAGTTAAGTTAAAAAAAACAAAAAAACAAACCTAATTATCAGTATAATTGATATTCACTTACTTATGTTATTTGGTTCTCGCGTTTGATTGAACAGACCACCAGTGGTGAGCAAGGGAAAAACGATACTTGCACGTGTACTAGCAGGCACTTGCGTTGGTTGCAACATTTTTCCTCTCTTTAGAAGAGCTACAGGTGGAGAAGGAGAGGAAAATGAATCCGGACCTGGAACCGGTGTTGCTAGAGGGGTCGTATCTTTCCCACGAGGAGAACTTACAGGGACTGCCAAACCATCACAACACATACCTGCCCATTTCCACACACAAAGCCAACACGTTTGTACGTTACGTTTGTTAATTACAGGATTATATAAACAGAGCTACTTGGTTAGTGAAGAATGGCGCTTTCAGAAATAAATAAAAAAAAAAAAAGCGTTTTTTTAAAAAGCGTACATTTATATCGGCACAGAGTTAGTAGAAAGCGCTTTCAGGATAAAACAAAGATTGATTTTCAACGGATTTAATGACAGATATTTTGCAGAGTTAATATATTGTCGTGGCGTGTATCCGAAAATGTGTGGAAAAGTAGAGATAAAGTCATCTACGCGTGTGGAAAAATACGAAGAAATAATTCTTTTAAGTAATAATTTTGTAAACTTTTCCATTATTTTTATATCTTTTTTTTTTTTTTATTAAGAAATTTAAAAACGTGTGTAAGCGCGATTGTGTCTTTCATAATTACTATAGTGTAAATGTGAATAAATTATCTTGTTTTTCCTGAAACATTCTGCTAGCTTATATGGGATAATCTTATAATACCTGATGTTTTATCTTGTCCACCTTTGATGTGAGTGTGTTTGTGTACATGGTCCGTGTGGATGAGCATAGCACATTCATCTGTCACTTCCTGATCGTCAACATCTCCTGCGCTACCTTCTCCGTCCGTCAACAGATTTTCCTACAAATATATTAGCAACACCGACGCCCAAAATATAACTCCCATACTTGTCTCAAAATAAAAAGTATTGAGATACAAAATACATTTTTGTAAATGTTTTGCTGATATTAACATATTTTCGCATTATTAATCGTTGCATCGTTTTGTTTTTTATATAATGTTTCTGTAGTTGTGTTTAAATATTTCTTAGATTGTCTGGAAAGTTAATTTAAAAAAAAAAAAAAAACAAACCGCGCTGTAAGAGTATTATTGTATAGTTCTTTGATACACAGAATAACAATTAAAGCTGTTCCATATGTACAAAATTACATTACTTCTATAATCACATTTATAATATTTTTTCCCTCAAAGCATTGCGGCACCTGCCACCTTTATGTTACAAATGTGTGCTATATATACAGAATATTTTGTCAATACTTCAGGAAACATCCTGTGTATATGCAGTTGAAAACGTAAAATAGCGTAATTGTATTAGGCACATACATGTTAAAAAAAAAAGCATGTACATAGTGTACAGATTGTAAGCGGTATTTCGTAATGAACGTTTATGAAAAAAAAAAAAATGTCAAAGCACTTGGCTCGATTTTTACTTCTACAAAAAGTGTATAAGCTAATTTGTTATAATTTAATGCATTTCTCTGAATATTCTTTACTGAAGGATTCTCTTACTCTCTCTCACATCGATCTCTTCCACCACTTCTGTCTTATTTACTCGCTGAAAGAACACGTTCCTAGCGAATTACTATACTATTGATAATTTTTCAGGATCTTAAATCTAAATGTCATGACGAAGAAGATTCAAGAGAAAAAAGTATAAATTGGCGAAGATATTGCTCTAAATTTTAACGTTTATGTCATATTGTCACGTTTACTGTCAGCAAAATTGGAAAATTTTAATACACAAGACGTCGACATTGATGCTCATAACATAAGTCAGTGAACTTACCTCATCAGGATCTGACACGGCAAACGTAACGTTCAACGGTTTAACATGTTTCGTTTTGTAATTGTGCTCTAACAACAACGGTGTATAAAGTACGTTCTTCCACTGTCTGCTCAATACAATAACACCCTGATAAAAAACAAAAAAAAAAGAAAAAAAACAGACATGTAAGATTTATGTGTCATTCACTTTTTGATTTGCATCTCACGAGAGCAGAACATCGGACATCAATCCGTATTCTTACCTGTCGGAGAGTGGAGAGAAGCGGCAGCTCAGATTCCTTCAGATTCGCTTCGATATTTGCAATTTCAGATAACAAAACGTAATTCTGCAATATAGTACACAACTGGCAGGAAGGATCTTCCTGCAATGTTTTTGCTAACGGCGTTAATCTTCCGTAACGACTCTATAACAAAAATTAACTTAATATCAAGCACTTCCTGCTGATGCGCGTGATAACAGTATATACACCTTCGGGGGCATGTGAATCCCTTGTACATCCAACGCTTCCGCCATGAGACTGGCAACAATCGCGGTCGATCTTCGATACATCGTTCTGAACATGTAAACGATTCGAATCGCAAATTTGTTGCTGGGATTCATCCACGCGTTTATCGCCGGCGAGGCTGTGCTGAGCAGGTTCCAATCCAGTCTCGTGTAATCGATCTTTCGCGTTATCGGAGTGCGCGGAGGCGCGGCGAAATTAAACCACACAGTTCTCAATTCGATAACGCACGACACGGTGTTGCCGTTCGCCGCTTTGGACATGAGACTGGTGCAAGTGGCACTCGCGTTCATCTGAGTGCCAGCGGACGCTGCGTTTGTTGCCTTCGTATCAAAAAAAAAAAAAAAAAAAAAAAAAAAAAAAAAAAAAGACAAGCGAACTCGGAATAATAAATTTTGTACGAGAAACGTATTGCGATTCAAACTTCTTGATACAATACCGGCGGTGTTATTCTCCAAATCCTCCTGACTTTTAACGCTATCTGTGCAAAACACCTCGGTCTCATTCTTTTTGTCGCTGTCGCCATTTTCCCCCTTCTCGAACTGAGATCTCTTCACTACTTTCAATTTAATTCCCTCGAGGCCGCATTCGAACATGATAAATCCCAGTCTGTCTTCTCCACATCCCATGGTAAATTCCTCCGTAGCTTGCGGCGGTCCGGTTTGTTTCTTTAAACACAATAAATTGGTATTGAAATTAAATAAGGTTTTAAGAGTCGTTTGCAGGATGTTGTGCAGAATATTCTTCTTTCTTATATATATATACTTGTTTGAAATTAATTTTTTTACCAACATATAGGATGCTAGTTTTGCATCATTTATATGTAGGCGACCCCGTATAACCCTCCCAATTAATTTTAAAAAAATTGCGAAAAAAAACTCCTCAGCCGAGGCACTTGGAGTTTGTCTCGCAATATTTCATACATCTATCGAAGATTAGTCCGATAGTATTACAATAACGCCTATTCAACCAGCGTAAATAAATAACATAAATTACAATAAATTACATATTAACGCGTTCCTTTGTTAAAAACCTAATATTCGAAAAACAAAAGAGAAAAAAAATCTCCGTACGTACATTTAGCTTGTCTTTCTCGTCCACCAAGTGATGTAGATAATAATCGACGCACTTCAATGGCGATGTTATTCTTGTGCAAGTGAACAGTACTTTCGAGTAATGCGCAGGTATGGCGGTTATAACCGCGTCCTTCAGTATCGAGGATTCGTTTCTCAGTCTTCTCAATTGAGAATGCGCTTTGCCTGTCAAAATTAAAAATTTGTCACGTCACGCGAAAGAATTTTAATTGGTTTGTTCCCAGTTAAAGAGGCTCGTGCGCGTGATACCACGTATCAATCAAGGGCCTTTCGTGATACCACGTATTTGTTAGTATTGTTTTATTCATGCAATTGTGCATTTAGCGATTGACTTAAATGTACAATGGATATACAATGACATATAAGCCTATAAAAAAAGTATAAGTAAAAACTTCGCAAATGAACAGTCACCCTTTATTGCGCCCTTTATTGCTGCTGCTTGCTGATGAAAGCGACGTTATCACGTATTGCACGCGTACGCAGCAACGCATATTTGAGACTCAGACAATATTTCGAGTTCTTTCCATTAAATTATTTTTCGTTTTTCAACAAGGCAAGGTATATTTTTGAACAACTGATTAAATTCGTCGAATAAATATCTCCCCGGATTTTTCTATCTTCATATTTTCACACTCGAGAAATAGAACAATATCTACGTGACTCCCATAAGAAGAACTCCCGTGTTAAACGCTCGAATGTTTACGTGCCTTTTTTTATAAACAATTTCATCGGCAACCCCTCATTTTTTTCACGTTATGAAATCAATTGTAATTACCTCTACTACAGTGCAATAAGAGTTAGAACTCGATCTATATTTTTAGAAAAAGTCGCATGAGCCACCTTAACACGCGCGCGCACGCACAATCATCGCGGCATACCGATATTCAAAGTGACGATAATTTCCTCTTGCTGCTTCTCGGACGTTTCTATGTAAACCGTTTCGCCTCCGACGTCGGTCACAACGGCGGTAGTTTGATGTCCGGGCAAAAACGCTTTGCTGATCTTGTTCACCTTCTTCTGATTCGGCAGCGCGGCCGGTTTGTGAAACGTCTGAACAACTTCGCGAGCCTGCTTGCCGAGATAGAATCTGGCGGTGACGTCGTCCAGACAAATCGCGAACAACGACACGCACGTCAGGTCACGGATATTCTCCAACGCGGAGAACGATATAATTTCCTCGACGACGGACGCTTGCAGCAACGTTAAGTTCAGCTAAAACAAAAAATAAAACAATTTTAACATTTAAGAGGAAAAATAAGAGCGTGAATAAACAAGAGCAAAAAGTCAGTTATTTATTATGTCATTGCACCTTCGGTAAAATAATACTGCCTTGTATTTGCGTCGTGATGCTTTCCTCGTAGACGTTCGTCTGTAACGCGATTTTACCTGTTAAAACAATTCGCAAAAAAAAGTCACAAATATATTAAACCAATCCGACCGATCGTTATGTAACGAGCGTTATATGTAAGAGGACTAACTTTTATCATCACCTTGACCAGTTTTAAGATTCCTCTCTGCCGTCGATCGTTTCGAACTAGTTTGTACTTGACTCCAATACGACAAGCTCTGATCCTGTTTCAAAATGTTCGCGTCCTCGACCTTGCTTATGCACTCGTTGTGAAGATGATTCAGTATCGTTAACGGATGCAGGGTAGCCAAAGTTGGTATAATACTGTCGATAAAACGTTGAAGGGACTCGAGCACCATTGGACTTATCATGATGTCGACGTCTCCCTTGAATTTGACAATAACCGTCGTACGCAATCCAGTTTCGTGCAATATCGCCAGAAGTTCCTCCTCGTTGTGCATCGCGTTATCGTCCTCACCTTTTACACAAATAAGAACTTGTTTACACGATTTTCTTTCGACGAATAAATAACGCCTATAGTAATATCTCACACCTTCCGTTTGGTTCAGAGATTTATCGTCCCAGAGGTAAGGATGCGTGGGTGTTTTGTTGGACGAACTCGCGACGGGCGAGCCGTCGGAACGTGTTATCATTTTCAGCGATGTGAAACCTTCCGTGACAGTCTCGAGCTTGGGGATGTACCGTCCGCCAACGTAAACCAATCTGCCGTCTTCCGCGCGTTGAAATATGGGAGTGGTGAACGCGTCGCCACCCAACGGCAGTGACGATTGATTCCAGTTCGCACAGCGAACCTGTCCGAGGGTTTTGTTTCACATGTGTAATTTAATATTAAAATATTTTTCCTAACAATTTATAAAAAGGAGGATGTTAAAAAATGGCCAAATTTTGGGGGTTTGCTCTGGAGAATGTAAATTATTATGATAAGGCATTATTTTTCAGGTCCCAAAGACCTGTGTAAATCAACCATTATTTACTCTAAATATGATAGGAAAGTTATTGAAAAAGCAATTAAAATGGAAAAAAGCGTAGAGCAAAAAATTATTTATTTTTAATGTTTTTAATTTTGGAATAAAATGCATGAAATGCAAAAATTCAACCATATTTTATAGATGAAAGTCGATTATTTATATTGTGGATATATAAACTGGTAAAAAGTTTACTTAATACTTATGAAGAACGATATTTTGAAGCGTTTTCATCCGAAGAAGAACCTGAAGAAGAAACAAATACAGGCATTAAATATGTTACATTTTACCTTACATGTAAATATAGTCATGAGCATATTTCCTTTCCTTGAATAAATACGTCATTATCTGCTATCTTTATCGTTCTTCATATAGTATTAAGTAAACTTTTTGCCAGTTTTTTTTATCTACAATATAAAAATCGACTTTCATCTATAAAATATGGTTGAATTTTTGCATTTCATGCATTTTGTTTCAAATTAAAAACATTTAAAATAAATAATATGGGGAAGGGGGGGAGGGGCATTCGGGATCCTTATCATTTGTGATGCAAATCTAGCATCCTATTTGAATTTAAGAATTGAAATTTCAAGTCTAAAACTCACTTGTAAAAATTTACTTGTGAACAGGATATATATATGCATTCATATATATATACACGCATATTTCGGTACGAACATCCTTGCGATCGGCTCGTAGACACCTTATACACATTTCGTAAAATAAATAATTTCTAATAATTTTTTCGCTCTACGCTTTTTTCTACTTTAATTGCTTTTTTATAATAACTTTCCCATTTAGAGTAAATAATGGTTGATTTACACATCTTTGGGATCTGAAAAATAATGCTTCACCAATAATTTAGGGTTCCGAAGCACAATCCAAAATTTAGCCACTTTTTAACATCCTCCTTTATTTTGACAAACCTGCGTCAAGTGGCTGACGTAACTCGACATCAACAGCGGCGAATCCACGATCGGTTTGTTAACTTGCATGTGTAGATTCACGAGCGTGACATCTTCTTGCGACGAAACAGCGGAGATGAAACTGGTGGACGATACCGAATGGCTATCCGAGGAATCGTGCAAGCCGCCGTTCTTCTCGACAGTCTGATCGACTTCGTTTTGAAAACTGGCGTTTCTGTTGATTCTGGGACTCTTCTTCGTGCCCAATATCTGCGTCTTCGCTCTTTCCAACGTGTGCGCTTTGTCCGACGTGAGATTGTTCACGTTGGTCGAACTCTCGACGATTGACAAATCCGACGAGCACTTCTTCTTTATACTGTCGTTGCGATTCAAAACGCAACCGGAACCAACGATAGATTGTCGCAAACTCGACGTTCGACTCTCGCTCAATCCGTGACTCATGTCCTCGTCGGCCGAGTAAAACGCCTCCGAGTGATTCTCCGACGACATTGAAATCGTACGTTGCACTTCCTGCTTCAGTCGTTCGTCCGAGTTGGTTCTCGCGTAAAGCGAGTGATGAGAATCCGATATGTTGACGCCCTCGCTGTCTCTCATGGCCGATCGTCTCGACGAGGATAGATTGAACTCGGTTGAAACGGTAGGCAGGGATTGCGGGCTGCTCGGTTCCAACGTTTCCGCGTTTTCCGTAGCTGTGAAGTAATCGACCGCCAATTTGGAATCGGACACGCTGCTCTTGGGCACGGTTTCGATCTCCGGCACGCTCAAAATTGATTTGCTGCGCTCGGCGTTTAATTTCGAATCGGAATCCAATTTCTGGGGCAACTGCGCGACGGGACTGGCGTCGATCAACCGAGAATAGGGCACGTCCTTCGCGTCTTTCGGGCCGCGCATCGACGTGTACGAAAATCTTCTGTCGAGCGGCTTTCTTTCGTCACCGGATATCAACGGGCTCGCGGACGCGACGTTCAACTTCGCACCACCGGCTTCTTCCTTGTTGTGATCGGTCACGGATCTCGGTCGTTCGACGCTCTTCTTCAATGTTTGCGTTCCGTCCTGACTCACTTTCAATCCTTTCGTCGTGCAGTACACGTCCTGCAGAGATATGTCCTGAAAACTATAAGGCGGCGTGTGAAACACCAATTGACCGTCGTGCAAGATAGACTGTCCGAAACCTTTCTCCATGCCGGGCTCGTTGATCCTGTAAGCGGCGATGTTGATGCCGTCCTGAAGATCGTGATAGCTCGGTTTGAAAAATTTCGGCCCGTTACGATTATTGCCGAAGAACACGCAACCACCTATGCAGCCGCATTTCGTCGCTCTCTGTCCGCTTTCCTGCGGCCACAAGAACCACAAACGCTTCGTTGCCTCGTCGTGCATCTTCAGATATTTGTTCTGCACCAAGTGCAAATTGTGCTCCGGGGTTGGAAGGGAAATCGCAGCCTCCACAACGACCGGGCCCAGCGATGTCGATCCGACTTCGAGCCAGATATCCGAACCGTCGCCCGACATTCGACTGCTCGCGTTGTTGTGAGATCTCCCGCTACCGGTTGTGTTGGTGTTGCTTGTATTCGCGAAGTAATCGGCCGCGGATACGAATTGTCGAATCGATATTGTTGGCAGAACGGCGGTTACGCCCGACTTCACCTGATGTCCGTGAAGATTGCAAGTGGCTACTCGCAACGGAGATATCCAGAATTGTATCGCCGTACCGATCTCCTGCAAATAGAGATCGACAACGTCCATGGACAATCTCGTCATTCTGTACTTTATGTCCTCGGAACTGGGACATCTGTAATGTTTGTCGACGTCGCTCTCCGGACACTGCAGCGGAGGAAGACCGTGATGACAATGAAACGGCAAATTTGGCGGTCGTAAACTGTTTTCCATATTTTTCGCCATTAGCAGAAAAGTCTCCAACGACGTGACGAAATGATGCAGCTGGGGCGAAGTGATCTTTCCGCTCAGCTTGCCCAGTTGCACCTCGATCAGCCACGCGTACTCCAGCGTTTCCTGATCCAAACTCCTTCCCTCGTTACTGAACATAGCGTGGCCGCGAACTTGCAGCGCGCTCAACATCAAATGCCCTTGGTTCAAGTGATGTTCCTTGTTCGGTCTCGCCACGTTGTCCGTGATCAAGGCGATCGCCGGGGAAAGTAGCAACTGAAGCTGCGTCTCCCTGTAACCCTTTCTCATTTCGAATCCGAAACGTTCCAGAAGTATAACCGGACACGGTGGATCGCTCTCGTTGCAGTTCTTGATCAAGTGGGCCTGAATATCGTGTATGGTGACACCGACGGTTACCTCCAGCGATCTGTAATCTCTCGGATCGAACGGTTTCGCCTTGACATCCTCGTCCTCCACGGACGTTTCGATGCTGCTGTTTTGCGCATCCTTGTTTCTTTCCGCGCTCACCGGCGTCGAGCCGCCTCTGCTCTGTTGCATGTCGGTGAACGTCTGATAGTCGCCGAACAAATTTTCCTTCAGGTGCATGAAATTCTTCAACAGGGATCCGTACAGAATCAGTATGGACGGTCCGATTTCGAGCTCGACGCTGACTTTGTCGGACGCTATGGATTGCGGATCGAACTTTTGGGCGCCGCTCCTCGTCCACTGCAACCCCGGCGATTTCCTGCACTTGGGAATTCGCATGGGAGACAAGAGAATCTCCTCTTTCTCCGGAGTCGTTATATTCGCTTGCGGTGTGGGACCCAGAGGCGGGCACAAGTGATAAATGTAATTGATGCTCAACGCCACGATCGGCACGAACCAACAATCGATCCAGCCCGATTCTTTCTGGCAAAAGTTTCTCCACTTCTTGCCCCTGTTCAACTCGTGCAAGTGCTTGTGAGATCCGTCCCGCGTCATGATCTTCGCGTTTTTATCCAAAGCCAGTAAAATGATACGATTGGTATTAACTTCCGGCAAGTAGAACGAAAGATCGACGCTCTCACCTTGAATCCAAAAGCGCAGGGGTATCGTAGGAGGCAGAAAGTCCACGAACGGAAGATCGAACGACAGATCGAAAAAGTCTCCGCAAAAAGCAATGTGAGCGTTCTCTTGGTTCTGTGACGAACAATCGATCCAATTGTACTCGTTGCACACCGTAATAAGCTCGAATTCCTTCAGAAGTAAGTTAAACTTCCAAGTGTACGGGACAAAGTGCAGAATGTCGGGTCTCGCTTTACTCGCCCAGTCGTTGATCATATCTTGAAAGAATTCCTTGTGCGAATACACTAAACTTGCGGTTGCTTTGCAGCCGGTTAGGTTCAACGTCCATTCCTGATGATCGTTCCATCTGATCGGATAATGACACTTCACTCCGAACTCCAAGGTCTCGCTTTCCACCAAACTGCGATACTGCAGACTGGTCGTGGCTTCCAAATGCAAAAGCTGGCCTGTTATCTTCGTGGTGTATCCGTCCTGCAACACTATCCACGGCATTGTGATTTCCAAGTACGATCCCGGTCCTACATTCACGTGAACGGCATTTGTCTCCCTATTTTTGCTGAACAATATATCAATCGTCGCTTCGTTCAGGGTCGACAATCTGATATCGAACGACTGAACCTGTCTCTTATCTCCCGGCTTGGGCGACTTCGTCACCTTCAACGCCTGATATTCATTGGGAAAGAAAAATTTGAACAAGTGTTCCCGCTGCCTGTCCGCCCAAGGTCCGTAACTGAAATCCGTGCCCTTCCCGCATTTGATGTCGATACCCCATATCGGCGGCATCGCTTCGACCATGTCCCCGTTCACCAGCCGTATCATCTCCGGATGTTCCGGCACAACGCCGGGTTCGTCCATGTAATAATAAACCTCCATGTTGTTGGAACTCAGAACAACGAAACCCTCTCCCATATATCTGGGCGGATCGTCGACCATTCCGGTGTACTTCGGGCTCGGGGCTAAGATAACTTTGAAGTTTTCCGCCTTACATTTGGTGAAGTGCATAAAGTGATCGTGTCTCGAAGCTGCCGGTTTTGTGGAATATACAAAATGCGCCTCCTCCACGGTTATCGATAACGTGGTCGGTATTAATCGATTGCCGAACACCAGCCTTCCCTAAAAGTAATACGACGCTGTTTCGTGAAAATGATTTTCACAAGCAAAATCTTTTTTTTTTTAATAAAAATATTGAACGTTGCTCTTACTAACAGTGCAAATGTCGAGTTTGATGACGGGTATCAGATCTCTCCAAGTGCGTGCGATCACGTGAGCCTCTTTCTTTCTGATATTATCCACATGACGGGACACATCCATCGCGTTAATTTGCGAATGGCGAGTCTCGTTGGTGACGTTATTCATAGATTCCCCGTCCTGATTGTCGGCATTAACATTTTGACTTTCTTCGTCGGGAAACATGTGTGACGTAAGCCCGAAAGATTTTTCCAATTGTGCATAGAGTTGACAGCGATTATAAACATGTAATTCGAAGCCGTTTAACATCACTGACAGTCGTGTATCAGAATGCGAGAGATCTGCAATAGAGATTTTTGTTTTTTTTTTTTTTTTTTTTTTTTCAACTTGTACATTGGGCAAGTCCAATAATCAAAGAGAAACAATCGGTTCACCTTCTGATACATCTTTAGGAACATAACTTCTCCACCACCTAAATATGAGCCAACCGTCTTGAATTCTAAAGCTATAATCCGTTGTTATATAAACTATATCTCTAAACATTATTTTCCCACTTAAAGCACTTAACGTAAAAGATCCTGCGAAGAGAGAAATAACAAACCAAATAAATCAAGAGTGTCACAAACTTGAAATCTGATCAACTTAAATGATTTAAATGCTTTCTTACCAACTTTAACATATCCGTCTCTGATAATAAATCGATTCAACAGTTTTGTCAGTATGTAACCGACCACTCTGCTATTGTAATAGGCGATATAAACGATCCAGGATATAGCGGATACCAATGAGCACAGCAACCATATGAAGTTGCTGTCCATTTTAAGATCGTCCAGAATAATATGATCCGTAATCGTGTAATTCCAAAATGCCGACTCAACGCCAGACATAGATGGGACTGTGGCGTTGTACACCTCATTCTCTTCCATGATGATGACTTGTTATTTGTTCTTTCTATTATTCTCGAGTTATAAAACTGCGTTCTTGAGTTACTTGTTACTCATGGTTTTTTGTTATTATACTCTCTGAAACAATTGAGAAGAAGATATGCATGTGTGTGTGTATATGTGTGTGTAACATAAAAAAAAATATAAATTATATAATTCAGAGATCACACAACAAGCAAATACTGAAAGGATATTATTTTGTACATCTTTCTAATTTTTTATGATATTCCATTTCCCTGTAATTTACTCGCAGTAAAGATTAAAACTATAAAAAAAAAAAAAACACAAAAGGTGTTCAAAAAAACAACGGTTTGCACGTTTGATGAATTTATTTGCACGCAATAGATGTGTTATTGCGTTTTTTTTCTCTCTTTCTCTCTCTCTCTCTCTCGAAAAAGCGAATCGCTACATGACAATGAACATTTTCTAACTGCAAAAAAAAAAAAAAAAGAGAACGTATCAACAATGTTTTATTTTGACAATTTGTACCTTTATTAAATACTCGATTTAACAAACTTTACGAGCCTAAGCCACGCCAGAAAGTTCGCCGTGTCGTTCATGTTTTTGTGTGTGTTTGGTTACCACATTGCGTGATTTCTCTCCCGTAAAGAGAGAGAGGACGCGATAGACAATTTGGAGAACTGTCATCAGTGGCAATCAATGTGGAGTGACGGACGTGACGGATGATGATGACACGCGCACAATGTGTAGGCGCACACACACACAATCCCTTCTCCGGTCGCCATAAACAACATCTGTGGCCGCGTTCAACAGAACCTCCTCGACGCTTTTCGTATCAGATTGGAATTTAGAACGAAGAAAGATCGATCTCTGGATTTAGCGGACTCTGCCCTGATTGGTCAAATTCCGATTCAGTGGAGTACGTGTAGATTGCAAATTAGGGGATACAATTGCACTTTGCTCAATCCGAACAAAGTCCACTTGAAATTAGCTTCCTTTGTCCCGATTGGCTAAAATTTCATTTCAATCACAGTCCATAGTCTTTGAACAGAGAGAAGCCTGAGAGCGGCCAGGCTCATAAGAGAATGGGTAATCATTTTATCGCTCAGGGATATGTTCCAAAATCCTATCTTGATTATCAAAAACTATAGTACACGTGACGTGAAATATAGCATTTTAGTAACCAAGGTAGGATTTTGGAACGTACCTCTGTAAGTCAGCACAATGTCTACGAGATGGTGAACATTGGCAACTACGTAGCCATTGGTAGCCATGTCCACCAGCGACTTGTCGGAACGTACGCCACAAGTGGACACATGGTTCTATTCCGTAATATGTCCACAACAAGCCGTCCTATTGCGTGCTATGGGCACGAAGCGAGTCGAGGCCTGGCCATGCCTGACTGCTCTCTCAAGCTTCTCTCTGCAAATATTGTGGATCATGGTTTCTACCAGTTTCTACCCAGCGTTGCCAAGTTGGGGGTTTTTCCCCCAAATTTGGGGGATTTTTGTTCTTCTTGGGGAGTTTTTAGGGGGTTAAAATATTTAGGGG
>QVOB01019120.1:0-20577 GCA_014839585.1 Pseudomyrmex concolor | reverse complement strand
ACAATAAATGACGCAATGTGCGAGTAAAAAAGAGGAAAGAAAGGCGCAAGAAGAGGGACAAGAGCACTCTCGCGAAACTCTGCTCCACGGGAATCGGGAGTACATAATCATCGAGTCGACGACTTCGCGGAAACGCGGTTGACGAAACGGCTATATTGGAAAGCATCGAGATGTTCGAGGCGGACGATGGCACTCAAACGCCATCGAGTTCTCGTCTCTCGTTTCTCGACGCACGTACCGCACGCTTTTACCGTATCTTCTCGCGGAAACTCTTTTTTTTTCCGAAGAATTTCGAGACGGACGTTACATATCAATTGGCGATAATGTAATTAACGGAAGAACAATTTCGCGCGCGAAATCTGAATAATTGAGACGTCGCGAGAATGAGGAAAATAGGAGAAAATAAGAGAACGGGGGAGATATTGCGAAGCTTGACGGAGAATAACCGTTGCCGGAATATCTGATGATTTGGTAAAATCGTGGGAAGAAGGAAAAGAGAAGCGACATGTGATTTCCGGAAACATCGAGGTCACATTGTGTAAGAATAAATTCTCACTTTGTTGCAATAAATTCTCCAAGTGTTGCAATAAATTTTCACTAAAAAGATCCGTCAAAAGACGATTAAATAAAAGATGAGGAAAATTGCATCGGATAAAATGCGAATAAAAAATAGCTCGCTACAGGAAGAAGCTGTGTGCAAAACTGCTACATTTGTAACAAAAAATATCGTTTCACAAGATCTCACAGTTTTCAGAAAAAAAAAAAAAAAAAAACAAAAGTAAGAATTTATTGCTGATCGATATTCTCCGAAATAACGCGTTGCAAAATGTATTTCTTTTTTCTGGCAGTGGATTTCAGGCGGTTTTGAGATCGGTGTTTCTCTCGGTACACGCACGCGATTTCGAGAAATTCAGAGATTTCACAATACGAGCGTCGCAGTTTCCGCCAACACGAAAAGTTGATTTAACTTCAGTCCGTTTTAGCGGGCGCTATAGGATCGCTTTTGTGTTTCCGACAATTTTGCCGCAACAAAGCGCGCGTTTATGATATATACGGCGTGTCGACCGAAAAAAAAAAGAAAAAGAAAATTGCGATTCCGCGAAACTTCTCTCGAGCGATTTTTCCCTTTGTCAACAGGCACATTGATTGTTTTCTCCGCTGTTTCTTCGCGACCGCGCGCGCGTTTACGCTTCTCCATTAATCTATCAAACGTAACAACAACGCAGGTTTTAAATTTACGCGCTCGTTTCGCTTTATACTTTATTTATTTTCGCAAGGACATAAAAAGGTTAGTAGCAGGTGGTTCTCTGTCTCGTATTCTGTGATGTTCGGACGGATGATCGCGAGTATGTTTCGTTAATTGCGCGCTAGATGTTTCACAAACTTCGCGCAAGACGAAAGAACGGCGCATCGGCCGCGTCAGATTATCCCAAAGAAAAGAGCAAAAGAGCACATGATCGCGGTGGTGCTTACTTACCTTTAACATCGGCAACGTGCGTCAAACGTTTATTTTTAGTCCTTTCTGTTTTCATGCGAAACATTAAGAAAAAAAAAACCAGCACGCGTTGGTGAACACACAGGTGCCGAAACGCGGGTGTAGCAGCGAGAGAGAGGAGATAGGAAGAAGCGAAAAGATGACGATGACTAATTTAAGAGCCGCACGATGTACGCATTATTTTAATGCATCCGATCGAATGCGTCGTTGTTATACGTTCGTCGCTCCCGAGCGAGGGTCGTTCGAATCGTTTATACACCCGCAAATCTAAGTCCGTGTGTGCTTTCTTCGCGCGGCGCAAGACCGATAAATTTGGAGATGAAACAAAAGTGTCGAGCAAATTAAAAGCGACTTTATTGCAAAATTGCAAGAGAATTAAAATCGTTTAGAAAAAAATATTGTGTGTAAAGGAAATCGAATTAAAAAGGATAAAAATTACTTGCGCGATGTAATTTTGATGCTTGTATAAAATTTATTTATATGCATATAATATAAAAAAAATTAAATTACATCAAATTCGCTCTTAACATCAAAACAAAATTAAATTTTTAGAGTATAAACAATTTAAAATGTGAAAATTACCTGCGCGACATAATTTTAATGCTCGTACAAAATTTATTTACACGCATATTTATTTACGCATGTAATACAAATATAAAAAATATCAAATTACATATCGAATTCGTCCCTAACGTTAACATCGAAATAATATTTAATTTTAAGAGTATAAAAAAATTCTATTAAATTATTAAATCACATACAATGAATTTTAAGTGTATTATTAAATGGCAAAACTTTAGATTTTATTTTTTATTAATTCGCTTATCGCTACTTTACTTTTTACTTTTTGAACAACGTTTAGAGGATTTTCCATGCTTCGATTTAGATGATTTTGTTTTTTTATCTCTATCAGATTTTGTCCTGTTTTCCGACGACGTTGAGGAAGACGATATATACGATGAATCTGAATCGGAATTTGTTTCTGTCGACGATGACGATGATGTACACGATCTATGATTGCTAGATGATTCTGAATCGGAATCCGTTTCTGTCGACGTGTCTGATGAAGTCGCCGTGTATGACTCATCTGACGAATGTGACTCATCGGTTGAATAAGAATATGACTTCGGTAAATGTTCTGAAATAAAGAAAAAAAACGAGAAATAACATTTGAAAATCATCGATTTCGGACTGCGTTGATTTTCGTGAGAAACATTTTGTCTAAAAATTAACTTTTGAGGCTTTGAATTTATTTCG
The DNA here is from genome assembly GCA_014839585.1 of Pseudomyrmex concolor. Classification (NCBI taxonomy): domain Eukaryota; kingdom Metazoa; phylum Arthropoda; class Insecta; order Hymenoptera; family Formicidae; genus Pseudomyrmex; species Pseudomyrmex concolor. The sequence goes on along the minus strand of QVOB01019120.1, from coordinate 17,825 downwards.
GATAATATTTCAGAATTTAGTTGGAAATTCTCTACATATATTACCTAATTTTTTTATACCTAATTTAGTTTTCATATGTAACATTCTGCTTGTAAGATCTGCCATTTGACTACTTAGCTTTTCTAAATCTTTCGCCATTATTTGTGGATTTTTCTTCATTTTGTTTGGATCCATTTTCGTCAAACTTCCGTTAGAACTGCTTTTGATACACTTTTTCTTGCGTTCTTTTAAACAAGAAAATAGAAATGTATTTGAAAATTCAATGTATATAATAATTGTTATTTAATCCTTTCCCGTCGAAGTTCGAAAATCTCTCGGCAAAGCACTTTTACCGTTGCAGTCGAGAGCCAGGTATCTACCGGCACAATTGCCGTTCGACTGCTTTGTCGATCGTGTCGCTTTCCTTTCTAGCTATCTTTATCGCATTGTTGACACGTTTATTTAATTTGAAACGTAAACAACAATTGAACCTTTAGTTTGTCGGATCAATCAGTCGACAATTTCTTTATCTAAAAGCAACAGGAGGCAGAAAGATTCCGATCGAAATAGGTTTCGTTTTAATTTAAATCAACAAATTCTTTTCTCTCAGTATTATATTACAAAAGACTAGTTGGATATTCGTGCCTCTAAGTACTCCGACGGGAAAGGGTTAATAAAATTACTTGAAATTTATATGACAGACTGTTTGAAAGTGATGTTGACAAGTCAGCGATATGTCGCTTTAATGTTTCTATTATACGAATTGGTTTTAACAAAAATGATATTTCAGATGTTTCTCTTATCGTCGCAGTTACTTACTGTTGTCCTTCGGGTTACTTTGTTTCGAGACGCTTTGTTGATTTTTCTTTATTTTCATTTGACTTGTGCCACTTGAATACAATCCGTCTTGTTATCGAGAAAAACCAATGAAATTGCAAATACATATGCGCACGTGAAAGAAATGATATCTCGTTGCTTTACTTTCTTTTACCTTTATTATTATCGGTGTCTTCATTATTATTGATATTTTTGGATTGTTTTTTCTTCGATGTTTTCTGCTTCTGTAAGATAACTTGTATCGCCTCATCTTTAGAATCCTTTATTAATTGTTTTGAAACCGATTTTTTATTTTTCGACTTTTTTCCAGTTGATTTTTCCACTTGTTCATTGGGGGTGCTCGTGTGTAATATATCCTGAACAAAGAACTTCATTCATGTTGTTTTAAACTATTTTTTCGACAGTATTAACGCTATTTTTTTTGTCATTATAAATTTTTCAAAACTTGTTTAGCTGTTGGTTTTGCATATTCTTCTTTTACCTCTTGCTTTTCCACAGCGCTTTCCGTCACGTCGCTTTCGGACGCGGCGTCACTGCTTTGTTTGATTGACCCGGACGTGATTGTCAGGTAATCCTTTACGTCGGTATTGTTTCGCGGCGACACAGATTTCGACGAAGTTTTTTTCGCTTTTCTGGCACTAGTACCTTGTTTAGGCATTTTTTCTACGGAAGAAATTTAGAATAAAAATTCTAATAATTAACGTTAAAATCGCACAAGTTTGTTATTGCTTCCCGAAGTGTTTTATTAGATAGAATCTTGTTATTTCGTGTATGAAAAATAATAATATAACAAAGTTTCGAGTTGGTTTTTGCATATTTACCCGCGGGATACAATTTTTCTTGCCCAAGTCTATTATTGAATTCGTTTAACACATTCTGAATGCAACCGGCCTCGTCTTCTTCAAATTTGTTAATATCTTTCCAGGGACTAATTTCTAAAATGTGATCAAGATCGATCGAGCCATTTATTTCGAACGACAAAGCTGATCTTCTTTGCAAACTTGGTCTTTTCTTGACATCACTCATACTTATAAATTCATACTCATAAAGCACATCGAAAGAAAACTTACATCGAAGATAGTTTGAAGATCAATATCTTGTAATCGTTTACATCAACGAATCTCTAAACTAACTCATGTGAAGCGGCAGAGAATTAATTATCGAAATTGATCGATCGCGCGTACAGAACGTGTATGTGTATAAGGAGATCGATATTCGTTCGACGAAGGATATCATGGAACTGTTCGAATTCTATTTACACGGCGAATTTAACCTTTCTAAATGACTTTATTATGTACGTATAGACGACGTCTACTCGAATTCATGTTCGGTGCGCGTGATGAAAACAACACACACGAGTATCCGTTAGAATATTTGAACACATTTTTCACATGCAATCTGTGCAAATAATATAAAACTTTGTCTAGTCTATAAAATTGGAGTAAACTAAATAAAATAATTTTTAAAACTTCGTTTAATTCATATGGAGTTAAAACTAACTAAAAATTGGATAAAGTTGAAGTTTAATATGAAGAAAAACTATAGGAAAAATTTTAGATAAAATCTAGATGTAAAAATATGATGAAGAAATGATAAAAATGAATTGAAAAAAGCAAAAAAAGTGGTTCTTCTACGAAAAATTTATTCTGTCGAAAAGATTCAGCTTTTTGTAGAAATCCCTTCGTTGACTCAACAACGAATTATGCAAGATGACGATTATAAAGGGCACGAGAGTGAGCTAATTATTTGATGTATTTGCTAATTATTTGATGTATTTGCGTCACAATATAATTCCGTGCTTTACATCAAAACATCTTTACGTGTAGCAATTTCACGTTGCCGTTACAAAATGACGACGTAGTCGGGTAGGGTAGAAGCGCAGGCTTCGGGATAACGTCAGAAAAACCGGATTATCGAGCGCTCGACGAGATAGAATTCAGTGACGTCATCGTGTCGGCGCACGGCATTTAGTAGTTTCTCCACGAGGCTAGGCCGTGCAACATCTGATCGATCGCGCGGAATAGGGCTCCGTGGCGTCACGGCGACCCTCTATGAGATCACTTGGTCGCAAATGATGTCATTCGTGCATACTCCCCCGTCGTCGATCGTAACGTCATTCGGTCACGACGTAATTTCCATCCATTTTACGCCATCGAAGTCGTAAATGAAGCGTCGAGAAAACGTTACACGCTTCCCGATAAAAAACGCTCTTTTTTTTCTTTCTCGTTATTTTTCGCCACTTGTAGCATTTTTACTTTGTGCAAAAACGTGTTGAGCGGCAACGTCAAATGGAAGAATAAAAATAAAGAGCCGAGGTTCAAGACTCGCGCGCGAATAGATTAATTGACATAATCGGAAGTTCGGAATGATGTCACCGCACAAAAATAGTTTTTTTTTTATTAATGAGGTACATAAAATGTCTTTCGAGCCGAATGTCCAATATCCGGCTATGGAGTTTCATCTCGCAGATAAATATATCTTAGAGAAATTTGAAACGAATACAGCGTTTATTAGAACAAACGGGTAGGTATTTTTGAATCGACAAACAACACTTTGGCAAATCGTGACGTGCATATTCATCGGGTAAAACCGGTCGTCTAATTTTCAATAGACATCGCACAAGTGACGTGTGATGATCGCGATGTAAAATTCAATCTCGTCGTTTGAGATGTGCAAAACTGCTCGCGCCAATTGGCATCAATGAGATTCTAAAATTTTTGCCGTTTTTCTCGCGATTTACGCGAATCAATTTCATCTCTAAAAATGATGATTATCAATAAACATGAGCAGCAATTAATAGACATTACTTGAAAATAACGTTTTAGTTTTTGCATGAAAGAAATGTAAAAAAAAAAAAAATCATTTTGTTTTAATTTTTCAATCCAACTCGCGGAAGTTGATAATTCTAAAAATACACACACGTCAGGTCCGCAATTATAGATGCGTTCAATTTGCATTTATGTATAAGTCATTGATTATGTATGCGATCAATTTCGACGTGGTAGTAATCTAACAGGACTTTGTGGAAGAATAAAAACTCCGGAGAGAGATAATTCTCGAAAGATAATATTAGATTTCATTCCGGGAGAGAATCATGCGCGTAAATAAAGCTATTAGAGCGTAATTCTCTAATTTATTATCACGCGCGTCTGTTTCAGAATCGGAATCCAAATTCATATCGAAATTCCAACGTATTCGCGGAACCCGTTACAATAATCGCGTTAATCAAATAGGTTCGCGCGCAATAGCAATTAAGGGGAGCGATTATATATTAACCACATCATTATTCAGAGTATATGCGCGATTATTACGTTACTAATGCAATCGTGACATAATTTCGGAATCCCGTTTCGACAGTTCATTATCGTTCCCAAATGAAATCGTATCTCGAGCTGAAACACACAGGTGGGACACGCCTATCTTCCGAGACGTTAACAAACACGTCCGCGGAACATCAAATTTCCGTTCGAGAATTCGAGATCTCCCTGTATCGCGCCTGTTATTGCGCCTCGGCTTATTTTTGCTCGCGCGAATGAAACCGAATTGAACAGAGAGAGAGAGAGAGATCGATTTTACAAACATTCTCCCGCGCGGGAGATTTGTGTACACGGTTCAGGCGAGTAATAATAGCGCGATCGCGTTTAATAGATTACCCGCGTGGAAAACGCTGTTCAGAGAGAGATCTTCGATTATTATTAATTTGTCTGGGAATACACGTGAGAGATCCTCTCGAAGGATAAGCGATCACATGAGAGCTCTCGTGGACGTCATCGCAAGCGGAAGTTGCGACGAATATAACATCTCATTACTGCAACAATTAGAATAATAACACACGCGCTTGTAAGATTCTGAAGAAACCAGTTTTCATTACTTCGCTTATTATTGCATAAGACTCTGCAAAACGTCAGAGAGACCGGTTAAAAATATCCATTACACACACACACACACACATACACACAGCCTCGATATATTACCGCAAAATATCGAATACCGCGAGTGTCTCCCGTCTCATTATAGAAATGATTTCATATAAAATGTTTGCGCGTGCCGAATTTTTTGAGCGCAGAGAAAAATCGTTTTCCGCGATCAAAGCGCGCGAATTTCGCGACATCGTATTATATTCGGTTAAACTTTTCCGTCATATCTCGCATGGCTACGCCATTGCTGAGAGCAATAACTTCATCAAGAAGAAGAAAGAAAAAAATAAACCCGAAAAAAAAAAATGTTGCCTCCGGGCAAGATCGTCAAAATAAAACATTGATTCGCGCGGTAAGACCGGTAAGACACGTACACACGCGCGTGCATGTGTATATAAAGTATCACATCGCGCCGTTCTCGTGAATAGTTGAGCGAAGCGCACCGAGCGAACATGATCGAGGTAAGAGAGAATCTTGTGACGAGGATCGCGAGATGATATCGCGTGCGCGTTGTTTCTCGCGGGATGATCGGTCGAATTCGCGTGGCCGGTCGCGATCGCGTAATTCTTTCCCCGAGAGAAAAAAGTGAAAAAATTTTCCCGCTGAATTCATTGAAACTTCGGAGAATCCCGTAACTTTTCTCGCGCAGCGAGACTCGAGAAGAAAACGAGGAGGAGAATTTACGCGTAACGTAAAAGACGTGAGAGACATTTTTTCTTGTTATTCGTTTTTGTATCTCGAAGTTTTAGAAAACGCGAATGTATATTTAGAAAAAAAGAGAGTAACAAACACACGCACACACACACACAAGAAACTCTCGGTAATACAAATTATAATGAAATTACAATTGAAACGGAGAAGAAGCCAATTAGAGCGAGTGTAGGCGCGCAAATGTGAGACAAGGCTTGTTGATTGACCTTTTTTATTTTGTTGTGAAATGAAACAACATCCTTGGGGAAAGATAACGTCAAACGGAGTTATTCTGGCCCTACGGCTAATTTTATCTCACCATTGGTAACAAGGCTTATAATTGGATTTTCGCGTCGCTAAACTTACGCGAATGGTAAGCATGATGATACGGGCGGAGGAGGGTTCGCGTCGTTTGCCTAATTTTAGCCGCCGAAATTTAATTATAAATTCGTCGTCATGAAGACGAAAAGGGAAGGCGAAGTTGTTGGAAGTAAGGGCAGACGACGGTAAAGGTCAATAATTAAATATCGCGAGTAAAATGTTCTTCCGGGAGAGATTCTCCATTACGCGCGCGATAAGAGGCACTTAATTGTGCCACGATCGATAATGGAAAAGTAACATCAACTTGTAAAAATTTGATTTGCGAACATTAATTCAATCAACACCGATCTTACGAAGTTGTTGCAATTAATAAATTTTTGACGAAATTTTTTAATTTATTATCAAAATGTCAAATTAAATGTCAATTTTATAGAGCGCACTTTTCTTTTTTAAATGTCACGCGAAAAAGATCATTCAGTGGTCTTATTATAATTATCTTATTATAATTATTTATATAATATCTCTATACTCTCTGTGTATGTGTGTGTATATATATGTCAAATGTCACCTGTCAGGTTTGTGTAGAAGTGAACATTTGCGCAAGTTAAAATTAGCGATTGATTTTTCCGAGCGCAAAAGAGCCGGAGCGCGGTCATCTTCGGCAAAACCTGTCCTCGCGCGATTTGATGACGCAGGTAAAATCTTTTTTGTCCAGAGAGTGTGTAAAAATAACTCTCTGTCCCGTTCGGAGAATTTCTAGTCAATCGCGAGAAAGTGGGTTATCTTTTAACCTGATCGCGATTTGGGTCAAGTGAAGTGGAGGCCGAGAGCGTGTCTATATGGAAACGGCGCGGCAAGTGGTGTAGGTGATTTCCACATATATTTCTCCTAACTTCTATCCTATATAACCGCGAGTGTCGCGTCGAGAAAATCGGGCGCTTTAAAATTTTCACGGGGGTCTCTCTCCTGAAATTCAATCTTTCAGATGATTTCGCCGCGGGACTTCGCATCGTCGCGAGAATCGGGCGATTTCGCGTAAAGAAAACCGTAATTTTGCGACCGTGTCAGCGAGTCCGGGCATTTATTTTGGCGCGTTCGTTCGTTGCTTGCACGTCCGACTGCGAAAGTAATCACCCTCGTAAATCGCGCGAACGAAAATCTCGCACAGTACATAGTTGCTTTCGCGTTGCAAACACAAACACATGCTCTTTACGCAGTTTCTGCTACTGTTCCTTGGCGTTTACGGGACGCTGGCGGCTCCACACGCGCCACACATAGATCCCGACATTCATCTGGACAATGATGCGGAAGTGGTCTACGGTCAACTCCCCGGCACGGAGAATCTCAGTGAAAAGGCTCTGCCGATATCTCGTTTGTACCCCACGAATAATCTGCCGGCGAGTAACAATCTGGCGGAAAGATCTCAATTACCTCAACGACTACCTGGGACGGCAAATCTCGCGGAAAAACGAATCCCCGAGATCAACCTGAAGAACTTTTCGTAGCATCTTGCTGTCAAATAAATGAGGAGAATATAAGATCCTACACATAATACATACACCTGTTAAATATTTTTAATATATTTAGTGCTGTTTGTGTTTATTGCTGTATCAAAGTGTATGGATAGTTAATTTAATACGAGAAACATAGACTAAATTATCTTCTGCTGACGTAAAATTTGATAAGAATACTCCAAATAATAAAAAAACAAATATTTTTAAAAGGATTTTCATCGGTAGACATTTACTGTATGAAACACTTCGATCAGTTTCATTTTGAGATAACGTGTAAAGGATATAGTTGTAATTTCTGACAAGAATTAAGTGAAGGAAAAATTTAGGATAGACTTAGGTTTTAAAATTGATGAGTTTGATGAGTAAATTTATTCTGAAATTACACTTTACGTACTTTTCTATGTTTGCGTTCATATCTTGTGGAATAACAAATAAAAAACACGCGCTCACGTACCGCTTTTTGGCAATTGCGCTCAAGATTGGTTGTTTAACACCGATTGTAAAGCGATAATTTGTTCTCGTCTGATCACTGAAGTCAAGCAACGTTGAGCACGGTTAGTACTTAGATGGGTGACCGCTTGGGAACACCGTGTGCTGTTGACATTTTTTTTTCTCTAGCTAATAGCATTAACAAAGTTTGATATTGTACATTTTTTTAAAATTTTATCGGCAAAAATTCATTTAGAGATATTCATTAGATATTTTAAGTATTTTCACCAAATTTTAAAAAACGAGAGAGGTTTTTGGAAGTTTGTGTGAATTGTTTGCCAAGTGCAAAAAAGAAAGTGTAATATTGAAAAACGTAACAAAATAATTGTTTTCTATTGATTATTTAATTAAAATACATAATTAAAAAGTAGATGTAACACTATACAGTATTTACTAGAGTTTTGAGAGACTGTCTGTTATCATGCCATGCTCTTCCAGACCGTGTGTGTAACGCTCATCGGTAATAATGAAAACGTCAAGCATATAATTTATACTGTATAAATAAAATAAATAAATAAATAGAATCTAGATCCACAATGTTAATTATATATCGTTATATGATTGCTAGTTTTATCACACATATGTACACATAAATCCGAGCGATACCTACGGTTAGCATGTTATCGTCGAAAGAGAAGCTAGCAGCGACCCCAGCTTGTATTGATTTTAGTGTGCTACTTGTTTTATTCAAAAGATACCGCCACAAACTTGATTTTTATTTGACGTTTGTTACAAGATTAAATTAGCCAGTATCGAAAATACAAGTTTAAAAAAAAAAAAAAAAAAAAATACTAGCACAGTAAGACAATACGATGATTAGAATAATGCGAAATATAGAGATTTGTAGAACGTTATCACGTTATCACGTTGGAACGTTTTGTAGAAACTTATTTCTTTAACGAGACGATAATTTTCTACGCACTAATTCGCTTCTTCCGTGTTTTTTTTGCACGGGGAATAAAGAAGGCACTTCGTCATTTATACGACTCAATATATTGTGCCCTTACAAGATTGACGTGCCACCCTTCAGTTTTGCGCTATTTCGTACTTACCGGACATTTATTCCGTCGGCGAATTGCACCAAGTCATGGCAGTCCTTCGTACGTGTTGGAACTTTAATCCGGTCGGCGTTTGGATTTAATACACGCAACCGATTAACAGCGAGATTACACAAGGCTCTACATGCAGTCGTCGAGCTTATGGTAGCTTTAAACTAAAATTAGCTAAACTTCGCGTATCTTCGGTGCCGCGCCTTATTCCTCTCTCTTCTAGCAACGCCTCACATCGTGTGTTGATCGTCGGAAACGCGAGTATAATAGGATTTCCATCTCACTTGACTTTAATTGCGTTTGCGTGTGTAAAATTTGTAGATTATTAATACAAATGAACGAAAATCATCGATTTTCTTAAAGAAACTTGTTGTCTACAAGAAGCAGACTATTTAATCATTCAAATCAGTTTTGAACTTATCTCTTCAAAATAAAAAAACCTTAAAAAAACATTAAAATAAAACACGCGTGTAAATTGAAAGTTTTTAAATTACAAAAGTTCGGAAAATGTATTGGTTTAGAACAATTAAATTCGAAATTGTGTCCTTTTTCAATATATATATATATATATAAACTATTTCTACAACTAAATCTCGATCATACATCGCATTTCGTTTATTGCAATTATTGCGAGTTCGCGCTAGTGTGTGCGAGATTCGCCGTGAGGCTTATCTCTTCTTCTTCGTGCGCGCGCTATTACGCGCTATTACGGCGCGACATCTTCACAAAGTGTGAAATCTAATATTCACGCCAAGTTGTTGCTTCCAGCGCGTGCCCGTGTGTGTGTAAACCAACACGTGTCGTCCCTGGTCGAGGCACACGCGATATACGAAAGAGAAACCCGAAGAGAAGGTGAAATCAAGAGAGAAAGAGGGATGAAAGAGAGAGAGAATGAAAGAGACTCAGAATTATAGTTAGTCAGAGAAAGGACGCGCGTTTCCTCTTACAGCGGCTAATCTTAACGGAAAAGGGGATGCGGTGGTTGTACGTGGGTTAGAGATTGTGCGCCGGGCGGGGATGGATACGAGGATGAGTCAAAGACAGCGACCGCGGCAGTGCAACGGCAATGCCCCCCCCGGTCAGCTGGGTTAACCGGCTTCTAACTTTGACCGACATTGCCTGCGCCCGAAATCGGTCGATTAAATCCGGCCGCGCTCTCATACACACGCGAAATTCTACGGCACGGCGCTATTGTGCGTCGTTTAAACACGATAATTGCATAGTTAGGCGGACTATCGTCGATATTAGAGACGCTCCGCGATCGCGTGCTAACTTTGTAACGTTTGTCAGAAATCAAACGAATTCCAGGATCGGATTTGCGAGAAGAGAAACGTTACGAGAAAGGAAAACGTAAAAAACAGACCAGAAAATAAACCAATCACCAGGAAATAGACTCCGAGAGTGGAGTCGCCGGGCTTATTCTCGATTTTGTATTTAAAGTACCGGCGATGTTGCGCAAAATCGTTCGCATAGTTCGCGGATGTTTCAAGTAATAGATTTATTTCTCCAGCGAGAAAGCTAACGGGCACGTCCATTTGCCGAAGAGAAAGCATGGCAGCGAAATGGCACTACCTAGTTGCCCGCTTTTACAGTATCGGATTGCGATTCGGCAGAGGCATGTATACTGGCTACACACAGTTTCGATGGTCGGATACACTATCGCTGACATCGTTGCAGCGAGTGCAACCTAACAGTTTCCCTTCGAACACTGTTTTGTACCGTCTAATATACTACACCGTTCTTCGTTTAGCGAGAGACTCGCCGATATAATTGAATCAATCAACCCTCCGGGAGGGTTGCGATCACCTCGCTGTTAGCGTTACTTACAACAACAGGGGGAGAAAAAAAAATTCTCGGACAAAACACCGCGCGCGTTTCTTAGTTTGGACACCGCATGCGCGTTTAAAATTGCGCGCATACGTTTCAAGCGAAACAGTCCTCGCTATGAAGTCATAACATTTTAAGTTGCGCACGGGAGGGCACGTGAGCAGACTCATTAATGAAAAACGCTACGGAGCTGTTTAGGAAAATGCGCGGGCAGGGTCGCATATGTTTCGCGCAATATTGTTAGAAGTAAATTCTGTGCGTATCTATGTAAACGTGAGTCGTATGTTAAATATGTTAAGTACTTTGCGAAAAATCAAGAAAAAGTGTTTTTGTCAACAGAGCACAAATCATCGCTTTGAAAGCCGCATCGGTGCTTTTGTTCTCCGGATGCTTTTTTTTTTTTTAATCCACGAAAAGAATTCGAAATAAACATTCCGCGCTCGTGTGTTTACAGAATTTAATTCAAAGCAACAGTAAAAACTTTAAAAAAGTTAATAAGTATATGATATGTATATAATTAATAAATATAATAATATATGCGTCTACAAATTCGAAAGCAATAATAATAAAGAAACTTAATATAAATTAATAAGTATATAATTGCACATTTGCTTAAAACGCAATTGAAACTTTCTTAGTTTAATGATAAGACTTTCACAAAGAGATATTAAACTTTGTCAGATAAATTAGACTTTAATCTGCTCGACCAAATTGAGGAATTTACCCTAGTGCGATACTGGTTCTATCTTTCTCTCTCTCTCTCTCTCTCTCTCTCTCTCTCTCTCTCTTCCTCTCTCTTTCTCTCTCTTGTCTATCCCTTCGGTTCCTCCTCGTCCTTCCCTCAAAGTAATTCCATACCCCGCAGGGGGCAGTATCGCCGGTATAGACACTCTTAAGAATATACATAACAGTGAAATGCAAGTTAGGTTAAAATATTATGTGTGTGCGTGTCGAGGGTCTTCTTTACCTCAAAACAGCTCGAAAAAACATGTACGCTCGATCCTTAGGCCTACGTCTACAAATTCGAAAGCAATAAATGTCGCGTAATGAGCTTTCAAAGTAAACTCGTGAGTTGTATAATAAAAAAAAAAAAAAACGCTTATTGTCTCCAACTTCCACGAGACCGCTCTTTGAAGCACATTCCCGTGAAAGTTAAAGAGTCAAGAGAGGCGGGCGGGAGAGAGGAAGGGAAACTCGAACAAGGTTCCATTTTCCCGTCGTCAGATCCGATTCGGGCTTCGCGAATTGTCGTTATTCGGGAGACACAAGAGACAGTAAAGTGTCTTTACATTTGATTCGTAGTTACAATGGCGATTGCTTTCGCCAAAGCGTGCGAGCTTCAGTTGGCTATTGTTCCTCAACATGTTGCTTCGAGAATGGCATTTCGAACGAAGCGCAACTTCTCACAAGACCCGCCGGGGATAGTCGACAAATCGTGTAATACTTGGAAACCGGACTGTATATCGGGATATCACGCTCGAGAGTTTGCGATGATACAATGTGTATCTTGATCGAGCGCTCTGGAACAATTAAAGCTACTTAGAGCCGAACGGAAAAGTAGGTCACAAACCGTGGCGGACTCTAAGTTAAACGGACACGCTGCAATTCGTCATAAAATTATCGAGAGAGAGAGAGAAAGAGAGGAAAAAGAGAGATAATTGCACGATAAAAGATGCGGCTGTTATGTCGCATCATGTTTTAAACAAATTACAGAGAAAAATTAAATGCAAGAACAAACGCAAAGAATATCGCGAAAACCGAGTGTTAGGAGAAAAGCAAAATGAATTAATTGCAACTCTTGATGCTGCGAAAGGTAGAAGTTTTCATCTTAGCATAAAGTTTACTTATTAAACTCTTACGTATTGAACTTGTGTAACTTGAGTCTTACTCGAGAGGAGTTGACCGGTTTGCTCCTCCTTCTCCTCTCTCTCTCTCTCTCGGGTTTGCGATAATATTATCTTCCCACACATTGTAAAATGCAGATAACGAACGTAACGTAAGGGAATTAGAAAGTTTTTCAACCTCGCACTTTTCAACCGAGAGCCCTCTGACGAATGACTTCGTAAAAAAAAAAAAAAAAAAAAAAAAAAGAAAAAGAGAAAAAAACACGGACGGATCCGACAGAAGGAAGAAACTTTGGCGCAAACGAATGAATCTTCGCGATCCCAAGCGCGAATGTTATCCGCTCGTTGTTAATGCGCCTAACTAACCCGCTTCTTCCCTCGCCCATTTTCACGCACCTGCGTCTCCTCTTTTCTTCCGTAACAGCCGCATCTTTTGCGCGACCGAAAACCCTACGGCTACACTAGCAGTTTTGCGTATTACGCGAGCGAATAACGAGGACACGTTACGGCATAATTGAAGCGCCAACAATGCACTTTTCTAACTTTTTAACTCTCGCAGCGCCTCGGTGAAAGTAAAAATAGTCGCGTATTTAGAACGCGAAAGAGAAAGAGAAAAAATTGTTTCTCTCGTAAATATCTCCGTGACTCCTGTGTTTTCGAAGAACACACACACATACATACAAACACTTTATTAGAAATTCTATTTTCTTGTCGATAATATACGAAACGTTAAATGAAAGAACTTCTTTTCTTCGTGCGAGAGATTCAATTTAATACAACGTTGAATGTTAGTTTTCTCCTTGATATAATTGATCCCTTGAATAGAATCAGACAGTTTTGATAACTTCCGCCGATGTCGTTCGAATTGAATTGATATCGATTGCGTCATTACTTCGAGCGTGATTGCTTACTTCGTGAAATGACAATAAACGTCGGAGAGCGCGAGTCAGAGATTCGTCGAGAGGAGAGTCGTTACTTTCTCTCTCTCTCTCTTTCTCTCTGTCAATATTCTTTTTCTTTAATCTTCGCGAGTGGATACTAATTAGTAAAACACGCGAATGATCGGGAAATAACGAGCGATGGTACGTTTTCTCTCCCTTTTCTCCCGTATTTTCTTCCGAAGGCAGGTATTGTATTCGAGCAGATTTCATACGGATTGTCCTAACGAACTTGCACAATAATGTGCTGAAATATCACGTACATGTATGCGCGCGCGCGCGTGTGTGTGTATGCATATTGAATACGGGGGGAAATTGAATACGAAATTTAACCACAGAAATTATATAAATGTTGAGAATTTGTTTGCTTTACTTATTCTCTTTAATTATTGTTATTTCACGTGACTATCTCTCACGTAGTGTTTATTTTTCAAATAACGTGATTTAATAAGAGATCTTTGTCATAATAATTAAAATATTTAAGAATATGCGAACGTATATTCCTCTCTAATTAGATTATTATTTTATTTTTATTATTAATTTTTCAATTTCTCATTTCTAAAATCGTGTATTTTTCCGCACGATCATGTTGGATTCTTTTCTCAAGGAGAGAGAGACACGTACGTTGCGCTTCAAGTGAATTATTAATATAAGAACATGATAGACAGATCGTATATAATTTTATACAATAGAGGTTGGGAAAAAAGGAGGTTGTTCTGGACCTCATGGAAAGAAGTACGCCGTAAAAATGTAATAAAACGGTCGTTAAACGTGTGTTGCTCGTAATGGACTGCGATATTTGCGTCGTGTCCTGTAATGTCCTGCGCGGTCGGTTTCTCCTCACTTTCAGAAAAGTATCTTCCTCCCTTCCAGCATTGCGTTAGATGTGCTATATTTATTATAGTCCTACCTTTCTTCAGAAAAATATAAACAATCGACTCTGTTTCACTCCTCCGCTGCAGAGAGAGTTTTTTTTTTCAGATAGAAATTTCTCGCCACATTAATTTCGAACAGTGGTGTGTTTTACAGATGTGTAGTTTCAAAGACCAAAGTTTCTCGAAAGCAGGCTGCCGAAAGACGCGCTTGTTCTACTTAAAACAGGAGTTCGGTCGCGTTACTTATGCAGACGACAAACGTTCGTTAATTCGGCGCGATTTTGTTTCTATTTCACCCTGTTTGCTAACACACGGATAACGTCCTTCGTGTGTCGCAGGGACTAAAAATACATTTCTATTAGACCGGTCGTGAAAAATAAGGCCGTCGTAAAAAGCCACGATAAAACTGTCGTCTCCGTTACGGTCTATCGTGGTCAAAAGATATTCCATGTTTATTATCGTATCCGGAACGCACTTGCATCCCTCCTTCCCCTGAAATTCGAGCGAGATACGTGTAGCATCCCTCGCTCAATGTGTCCAAACGCCATATCAAATTCATATAAAGCTTATATCGAGTGCACTCTCTTTTCACAGTGTCTCTTAAAACCGCGCGATGTTTTAGCACGCGAAATAAATAATAACAAGCACTTATTATTCGTCTCAGATGGAACGTTCAGATAACCCGTTCGGTGCGAAGCATATATTAATCCATTAAAATAGGATTTTGGAAATATTGTATATTAAAACGTTAAAGCGCGCAGCTGCGCGTAGAGAGATATGAAACGACGAAATGCACACACACACACACACACACACACAACGACGACGATTTTTCTCGCACGTTTTGCGGCGGAATAATTGACAGGACCTCGCATTTGTGAATTAGATCCGTCCGTGTCGAGAGAAGGGCATCGTAAAAAGCTGTAATAAAATTGTCGTTACTGTGCGTGGTAGAACGAGATAAATGGTTAGTTTTACCGCGCGCGAACTAAGTCGCCAGTTTCTGTGGAATGATGATCTTGCATTTCGAGCAAAAAAAAGGTGTGTTTAGTCTCTCTCTTTCTATTTTTCTGCGTGAATTTAACATTTTAGTTTTTACAGTTTTTTACGCGCTTGTGAGAGGGAATTAGTATCACGGTTATTTTTACGTGCAACAAGGTGAAGCAAAAAAAATTATATTTTTTAAACGCGATATTATTTAATTTTTCAAAAAGAAAGTAGTTTTAGCTTTCGCGTTGGTTCTCGCGAATAAGATAATTTGTCCGACGTACCGCGGCGTGGTGGAAAACGAAATCGTTTATGACGTTTATGTCTCGGCACTATTGCGTATGCGTTATTTTAACGAACAATAAAAAGCTATGCTTCGCATTCCCGTTATAATCGTTTCCTCGCTCTCTGGCCTTCTCTCTAACACACTTCACGGCGCGACAAAAGCGGCGTAAACAATCGGGGTGTCGCGAAATGTGCGCGCGCTAATATTACTTTTCGCGATAGCCGCGCGCGCGTGTGTCGTCGTAATATCGACGCGACAAATCCGATTACACTATTATCGTTACATTAAACACGCTGCTTGACGTTTTCATGGATTCCGACCGTGTCACTTACGTGAGAGGGCTCTGTGCCCACGTACACGCGCGCGTGTACGCGCAGCGGAACGCAAAGAGAGAGCTCCCATATCCGCACCGCGCGAATTTTCCGCCAAATGCGACTGTCTAGTTCTGCGTTTTATTCGTCTGACGCGCGCGCGTCGTCGGACGCGCGTTTAAATGCAGACACGAAATGAGAATCAAACGACCAACATTCAGCGCTAAATGTGCCGTGAGAGCGCAGGGTTATTATATTCGCATAAAAGGTTACAACTCGGAGGCGACAACTTCGAAGTAATGCGGAAAAACGCGACGCAGATGACATTATTACCAAATTGCGAAGACAGACGTTCGGATATTTTGAGCGTTTTGTTGTCATTCTCATCCAAATGTAATGCAACGCAACACTTGCGACTTAAGCTCTTCATCAGACGAATAACAGGTGACAAATTATATGATTTTGTTATCATATAATTTGATTCAGATGATCTGATTTTGTATCAGACAGAATTTTCGCTCGTCAAACGATGAAACGCTGTCGCATTATTTCGCGTCTCAGTTTAATTTGCAATTGTGCAAAACGAAAAACACTTAAAGTTTTAATTCCAGTCTGTTTTTCAAGTTGTCAGAAAGTGCGTCTAGTTTCTAAATTTGTTTTTTATTACGGGAAGAAATCTGTGTGTTTTATTTCGAGAATTTTTCGAACGCGCGTTTTATTAAATAGCTCGCGAACGTTGTCATTTTATCAACGCTCACCCGATATATCGTCGGCGATGCGTGGACCGCGCGATATATATACCGTTCTTGTTTAAAACCCCGTTAGTGTGGCAGCAGCGAAACCTCGAGAATATAGGATCTTCTCTCGGGCGTCTCTTCCGCCGAGCACGGCGGCTCTTTCATCCTCCCTTTCCCCCGCGCCGTCTCTCTTTCCCCCAATCGAGATCGTGCAGTGATACAGGAATGTCTGGGATGCTGCTACCAATGGTATAGAGCTCGAAGGGTGGTTCTGGCGTGGCCATTATGGTGATTACATTAGGTACCATCTCGTACCGGGCAACCCCCTACGTGCGGGCTCACTTGGTTTATCGAGTGGACAATTCGATGGAGGGAAAGCCAGATCGCCGATTCCGAATAATCCGCTCTTCGTCTCTCGACGTTCAACGAGCGCGCGCGCGTCCGTCGCGCTTCTCGTGCAATTTGCGAAGGAATGATAACGGGATATCGTTGAGAAAGGCGTCTTTCATTTTGACGAAAATTAGCGTGTTACTGCAAAGTGCCGCACTTCGCTCCGTCAGTTTTTTCAAGTCGGCGAACCACATAGTTACACAAACCTCTGCAAATTACACGCAGATCCCTTGTATAGCGCCTTGTGGTGTTTTTCTTTTACACTTTATTTTTTTCACGCGCAAGATGTGAAAACCCGCGAGCGAGCAATTATATCACGTCGTGTAATTGCGAATTAATCAATTTGCCGTAAATCAAAAGAAAATGGCTCGGATTGATCGCGACGCAATAAATATCAGAATATTTTTGAAAACGGAATATCTTTCCGAAGTACGATAGGAAATCGAGAAAGAGACAGGGAGAGAGAAAGAGAGCAGAGTAAGTTAATATTGAGCCAATAATACAATTTCAATTTTACCTGAGAGTCATTAGTCAGGTGTAATTTTCTGATGGACGTTGCGCTTCGACGATAATTTCATCGCGGAACGATGCACGACGGTGCGAAAAACAATCAATATTGGCGCTGGTTTTAGAACAATGGCGTATATATACGTACATATATATATATATACGCCTGCTCGTTCCGCAAATTTCTTCCATACGAAAATTCTGCCGCGATACGTTCGCCGCGCAACGGCAACAATATGCAAATAAATTGTTTAATTGTGTCGTATTTACTCGCGTTATTAAATGTACACAATTAACCGACGGTCCTTTTAATACACCGCGTGTCGT
>QVOB01019119.1:0-11490 GCA_014839585.1 Pseudomyrmex concolor | reverse complement strand
AGACGGACTATCGACTCTAATAAAGTTTTCTTTTTCATTTTTTCTCTGACGGAGCAACGGTCATCGTGTTATCGGGCTTAAATTGTCCAACTAACACTGGCAGCTGGTGCTTCGCTGGATCAATGACGGAAAGTGTAAAATCAAAACCATAATTTAAAAGAGAGTGAATAGCATTGAACACACACTAAAGAATTGTTATACACATTAAAAAAATAAATTTCTCTTTTTTTTATCTTACTTTTATATTTTCCTCCGTACATATTCATGCCTTGTTTATGTGTATTTTACATTTGAAACGACAATGCGAAACGACGATAGTACGAAAAAAATGTTTTTTTAACGTAAATTCCCCAAATCTCTCGTGTACTATTAATCTGCTTGCCCTTCCCACTAGTTTGAGGATTATGTTTTTCAGAAATTACGACACGGCCGCTCCTTCTCTCGTGACGGTAGAACTCGCATAAATTATAATAAATACAACAACGGATCGTAACTCGGATTTCTGTCGTTGATTTTTTTAATGTCACAGACCACGGATGTAAGATATTCGTTGCGGGATTATCACTCACAAGTTTTATATTTATATATGTATGTATATACACACACACATATAGTTGCGGCTGCGAGATCAGCACTCGTAGAGAGTTAATAATTCTCTTCATGTTAGAAGCAGATCGAGAATTTTGTTTTTAACATATTACATACAACTTTATCCAGTTTCTATCCCTTGAATATAACGTGTCTCGCCTCGTCGATTCTATAATCAACACGGCAAGCTAAATTTATATGATATTTACGTCGACGTTATGTGCAAAAGCAAATTGTATGTGTCTACCACTTTTTTTTAAAGAGAAACTAATCATTTAAGTTTATTACCAACGAGATAATTTTTAATATGTACATAATAATTTAGAATTAGCATTATTGTAGAATTCTAAAATTATATTTACATCTTTGTACGTAATTAAAAATAAGACAAAAGTTTGAAATTTGTGAAAACAAGCTTTTTTCTCATTCTCACATCTTTTTTTATAGTATCATGTTATTGTATAAATTAATTTGTTCTCTGAAAATATCAGACTTTCTTAACAAAATATGAACGCTCGTTTTCGATTATAAAAACTTTAAAACAGTATTGATATACAGGAGTCAAAAAATCAGACCAACGAAGACGATGTAATGTACTGTTTCCTTCATCATTCTTGGCTTTAACTGCAAAGTTTACGGCTCCTATTGATACGCAACCATGTGTGCGCCTAAATATGCTCGAATGCATCGCGAATGCGCGATCTGCAAAAAGAGCTTCAGTTGAAAAACATTCATATAGAAGTTCCGCTTCGATCGTCATCTTTCGATTGACAAGTTACGTTTGCTTGAAAAATTGCACCAACACGTAATTACTCGCGCTCTGAATCGCTGAGTTGGATTATTGCAATATAAAAATATACACGCGTACGTATCTTTATATAAAAAAAAAAAGAATACGTTTTTGTCTTGATTACTACTAAAGAATGCCACGCAAATAAATATAAGCTAAATGTTAATAGTACTCGATATTCAATTGTCTGCTCTTTGTGAAAATATCTTCGAAAGAGCAAATTTTAATTGTTATTCTATATTGCTGTCGATATTTACATTTGTTGTTACGTGTCAAATACACCTATCGTAGATGCTTTGTTATTTTATTAATAGTATCATTTAGTAACATGTGTCGAACAAATAACGTATCTTTCACCACACATCAACGCGTATTTAAAATAATCTTTGACCTTCTCCTCTTGAATTTCATGTGTGCAAACAGCAAAATATAAAAAATCTATGCATATTTATTGTTAAAATATTTGCTAAGCAAGAATGTGTATAACTCAGCCGCATAATATTCTGTCGTACTCAAGGCTCGCTATTTGCAATATCCGAGTCTCTAGAGATTCGGTAGACGGATATCTCATTAAAAGTTCAACGAGAAGTAGTAAGTTTTCCTATGTCTGCGCAATTAAAAGGTTACATTTCTGAGTAAAATTTATGTTTTACGTCATTAGTAGCATCCCACAATCTATTATTTATTTTATATCTCCAAAAAAAGAATTTTTTTAAATCTTTTTATCATTTGTGACAATAAAAAAGTGTCAAGCAAATATGTAGTTTAGAGTATGTTTTTGTTATATGTATATATATTTATTTGTAAAAGAAGTTTTTTTATTTTTTATCAAAAGTGACACACATTACGTAAGAATTGTACAGTGCAGAAGAAGTAATTAGTATGATCAGTGAAAAATTATGATAGTTTCAGCCTCATTATGCAATCTATTTCTCTCCGCGGCAAATATCATACTCAATAATTATTTGTTTGACGTATGACGAACCACCGTTAACATTTAACAAACCTAGTTATAAATAAATAAACTTAGAATCGATGCGCTGGAAATAAAAGAAGATATGTAAATAATAAAAATAAGAGACATTGGCAGCGATGTGCTAAAAAAATATTCTCTCTTCATTTTTCATAGACTGAGCTCGCTGAAAGTGTAAGAATTGTTTATATGTCAACAATCTTTTGTATTACTGATTTCTGAAAATTAAATGTCTTTTTTCTATTTTTCGGAGAGAATTGCGGAAAGAATAATATAACTTTAAATAGGAATTCTTAATACATTTTTATTTAATTTTATCAACTGTTGTACCATTTAATCAAAACAATTTTAAAGAGAAGATAAGGGAAATTAATTATTGCGTTTTTTAAATGTAAGAATCAAGTTTGTGTATGTTTATTTAAAATATTATTTAAAATATTTAATATTATCTTTGTTATTACAAAGATGATATTAAAATAATGATTATAAATATAGTTGACAAATAATAAAAATCCTAAGTTTAATAGAAAACGTAATCTATTACGTACATACCTATACATTTACGTTTTAATCTACGATGACAAATAGTATATAGTGTAAGTTACATAGTGTAATTATTAATATCCATTATCTCTCTATCAAAATAAAAGGTATATTAATTGAGTAAAACTGACAATTAATGAAAACTGAGGTGCTGACATTGCGGGCGCGGAGTCAAGGCAATTTGGACGGTGACTAATTTGTACATATCTTTCGGGGAAAATTCAGGCCGGTTAACGTCATCCGCAAATACTCCCACGAAAGTCGCAGTCACTTTTACGAGAGCCCGAACGATCCCTAGCGAACGTAGGCAGAATTCTACGGACGTGCGTGGCCGAACAGTGATCAAAAAAACGAACGTGCGTCAGTTGATGACTACGTAGAAGAGATAGAAATGAAGTTACGATTAGGCGAACATGTTCAGATACCCGCCTTGAGGCTAAAACAGGTAGGGCTGGATTTTACAAGGATTGCGAATGTCGGATTCAGAATTCTTTCTGCTTAATTTTGCAGAATCTCTGCTTAATAAAGAAGTGAAGCTGTCGTCAATGAATCCGTGTTTGTGAAAACGGAGGATCCAGAATCTCGCGCTGAGGAAATATCATCTCTTTCAAAGGCGAAATGTCTTACATATTTTGTGTTTTTTGCCGAATTGCAGAAGTTGAGAATATGCGTCGACACGACGATGTCAGCGCGAATAACGTCACATATGTAATACGTATGCGTGCAAAATATCGGATTAATAATAGAGATCATGCGGACGAGGATGGTGATACTCTACATCCGGTAACACACCACCTCTTACCGCTCTCTATCGCCATACAAAACGTCATACGAAGTCGCGGGGTGTGTAATCCGGGGATGCTTAGGACTGGCAGCAGCTTTAATCCGTTCATGGGCGCGTCGCACGGCCAAAGTGGAGGCGACGCTTGGCGAAGTGCAGAGAGACGCCAGCCGGGCGGCAGATAGGGTGAGAGCTACCCCATCACTGAGGGAGTCGTGAAGAGAGGGGTTGCACCAGGAGAATGCGCGTTGTATTGAAGCGCGGGTCCTCGTCGCGCAGCGCGCGTGGGAGTTAGTTCTGGTGAGGGCGCCAGGCAGCTCACTCGCCCAAGTAACCCACCGTCCCAACCCTTCGATCCTCCACATCCCCCGACCTTCGACCAACAAAGCAACCATCCACGGCCGCAACCTCCTCACCATTCCGTCGTCGTGCTTTTCCCGTCAGTCGAAAGTCCAACCTGGTGAAAGAAAGGTGGCCGGACGACCGCAATAAATTTTTACGAGAGAATTTTATCAAACATCGCTAATAGTACCGCGTCAACGACGGCGTTTCGCGAGGGTGCAAATAGCGGTGCAACCAGCTGAGGGGTAGAGCGGGCGAACGGAGAGAGTACGCATCGCGGGAGACGATCGAGCGAGAGAAAGGTAGACAGTACAAAAGAACGACGGACTTGTCGCTCAATAGAACAACACCGACACGGCCGGTCGAGATCATCGTCGGCGACGTCAGCACGAGAAGTCGAGCAGAGACGCGGGAAACAGCCTTTAACCTTTGAAATAGCGCCACGCGCGATTATAGCCGGAATACATCATCGTGAAGTTAGAGACGAACAGAAAGAGAGGGTAAAAGAAGTGAGAGAAGAGGGAGAAAAGAGAGACACGTTGTAAGAGAGAAACATACGGAATCATTATAACCGCCTGGAGAACTTCTCTCTCGAGTGCCTCTGATATCACGACTCTCGTGTACCTTCGGTGTAATCCCAGATACACACACACACGCACGCGAGAACACGCACACCCACGAGCGAGCGAGCGGGCGCGCGCGCGCGCCAGGCATCACACGCCCATATGAGCGGCTGTACGGAAGCGGAGCGCTCCGTGCGAAAATGTCAGTGAATGAATCGCGCCCCGCCGTGTGTGACCAGACAACGTTATACGTGGTATGATCGCACGGGGTGCTGTACATCGGGGCGATTATATAGTCTTTACTCACTTCTGTAACATCGACAATTGGAAAAAGAAAACAGAAGAGGAAATGCACGATAAATATAGTCGAAAGTAGCGCCAGTTTGACAGCTGGACACTCGCTGATAAAGACAAAAACATCGGAAAAATACGTCTTTTTTTCCCGGAGCAAGAAGGTCAACAGAGAAACAAAAGCTGGAAAGAACGAGAAAGAAGAAGAGCAAACATAAAAGAAAAAGAAGCGGTAAGAAGAAAGAAAAGATCAAAATCAAAGAAAAAAAAGTGAGAAAGAAGAGAAAGGAGATAAAATAAGGAAAGGAGAACGCGGGACAACATCAGGGAACGACAAGCGGAGGGTTTCTTCGGAAGGAAGAAAGGTCGAGGCGGGAGATCGAAGGAAAGCTCGGGGGAAAAACGCAGACACGGCAGAAAGACAGCGAGAGAAATCGAGAAGCAAGTATTATCACGTAATGCCCCGCGTCTATCTCACTGCACCTCCTATATCGATAAACCTCGCGTAATCTTTTGTATTATCTGTATTTTGGGCGTCTCTCACGCCGACATCCTCACTATATATAGTATATGTCGGTATGTACCTTTTTCTCTGCCTTTGTTCTATACTCTGTTGTACCTTTGTCGCAAAACACTCGCTCGTGTATTGCCTTCCCGCGTCTCGCACCGACAAACAATCGCGCACCGCTCTCTGCCACGGCAAGCCTTTGCTTTTTGAACGTTTTTCGGGGCACCTGTTGATATGACCGACCTACATACTACACTGCTATCCACATTATTATGTCACTCCAGCATCGTCATACGATCGAGTCATCGGATACGGCGCGCGGATTCGATACACAATTATTGTCACGCTTGGCGCGTGTGTCAATGCTGTTCGCGCAAGTAACATCGTATCGTTCGACGTTCGGGACATCTACACGGAAAACAATTTTTAATATAATAAGATTAGTTACTACATCATTTTATTGATGTAGTAACAAACATTTTATTGATATAAAACATTAATAGACTTAGCAAATTTCTCCTGCTGGTCATATAATAACAAACCTGTTTTTTTATTTTTATTTTTTTTGTATTGTACGCGCGCGATTACGCAGCTTTCAGAACGACATTCTGAACGAATTCTTCTTGGATTATTCCGAGATAAAGTTATTGTATTTCTTTATCTTCTTTCTTGTTCGACTATTTCGCAATTGTCACAAACAATTACGCGAAATTATACGTGATGATGATGATTACGAATTATTTAATTGTATAGCGCGGGTGATTTTTTATACAAACTTTTATACAAACTTTAAACACAAAAGTGCAATTTTTAATTTTATACGATAACTTTTGATAATTTTACTAGGTCGCATTTGTGGAAGTTACCGCTAATAAATCGGATTTATAAGTGTATATTGAGATTAGATATTATAAACATAATAGTATATAACAAGAAAATCTAAATCCCGCGCACCGTTTGCAAATTTCGCGATGTGATAGTCTTTTATTGATACAAAACATTCACAGAATAGTAGTCTCAAGTAATTCTGCAGCGTGACATGCGAAAATTACTTCTCATCGTCACATGCCGCTCTTATCTCGTTGCGACATTATCTTGGATCATAAAACTCGGACAACGCTCAGGGGCGCGGTTATTTACAAGCGAACAGACACACACCACGCGCCGCAGAGAAAAAAGAGAATTGTTTATGATCATTAGCGTTATGATTATTAATCGCGATCCGTTGCTCGCGTCGTGGCTTTACTCTATCTTTGTGGAGAAACGAACGATATGTATGTACATAATCGATACGTGAGGAGACTTAAGAGATAGGGATGGGACGGAGAAGAAGAATAGAAAGAAAAAGGTTAGGCAGAGCAGAAAGGGAAAACAGAAAGAGAAAAAAAAAGGAAGATGTTAAGGTAAGCGGATAAAAAAACGACGCCGAAAGAACGAGGAGAGAGTCTTTCTCATTGAGAGAGCGATGTGATAGCTTTCTCGGCGCACTAAAAATGATCGCGAACGTTTCACATGGGTGGCACCACATCGATTGGTTTAAATGTTGTCCACACACCGAGCACCTTTCGCATCTATGAGCACCTGAGCACCATACCACGATGAGCACCTCTGATACCATCTCCAGCACCTCCGATACCACGTCGCAGCACTCTGTTGAATATCCTGAGAAAAAAGTAAATAAAAGAAAAGTAAAAACCACCACAAATCTTTTTGTGTTCCTGGCACTCACGGTTGTAGGCTGTATCGCACGTTTATTTTCTACTAACAACCTGCTTTCAGGACAGTCGGTACAGGACAAGTGTGCACTTTATCACGAAGGGAAAGTCAAGGTCGCGGCTATGCTAACATGGACTGCCGAAAGTAAGGCGTATTGATTAGAAGGAGGCGAGCGCATAACACAACCAAATGTCAAATCTGATACACCGTGCATTCAAGTCAACGACTTATTTTTAATAAAGACAGAAGAAGAAAAAGAAAATTTAATAAAAGAGGAGAGAGAGAGAGAGAAAACAAGATCTCTTGTCGAACCTTGCAACTTGAAAAATTATCAACATAAACAAGTCTCCCGGTTGCGATTTATTAGAGAGGTCACTGTCAATAGATGACTATATCGATATTGCATTTTCTATGCAATAATTCATCACTGTGTTAAAAATCGCCGCTCGTGATTTCTCATCAGGTTTACCTTCGATCTCCCTTTCATTAATCGACTGCCCTGAAATATTTACTCACTTTGAACATACATACATATATATTTGCTTATACACAATTGACACATGCATACACACGCGCTATCTTCAGCTTCCTATTGTATCGCGAGTTCAAATAAAAAGTCGGCCTAAACTCAGAATCGCTACTGACGTGCCTTCAGACTGGCAGTGAGTAGAACGCAGAGTTGAAGAAGGTGAACAAATAAAAAAGAAACAAAAAAAAAAACGTTGTTGCTCTTCATGTAAGTCAATTACAACGCCCAGTTGTACAATCGTATGCGATAAAAAGTGGTTGTAGAAAAAACAAAAGAAAGAGAGAGAGAGAGAGAGAGAGAAAATATAAATACACGTATATATAAAGAAAAAAAGAGAAAAAGGAAGAAAAAACGGAGGAGACATCGATTTAAAAAACGGAGCATTAAATAATCAGTAAAATGGCGATTTGCGTGTTCTGGCTTCTCACTTATGTGGGACAAGGTCTGGACATGGCAGTGGGCAATCGACCTACGATCGTGCAGGTGCCAGTCGCACAGGAACTGGACTATCGCTACGGAAGTAACGGCATCAAAAAGAGGAGTTTGGAGGTAGACGACCTGTTGCACGGCGGAATAACTCCTACCGACAGTCCTCATCGGAAGGATCTGTCTAGTTGGCTGGTCTTGAACGACGACTCGGATACGTGGTCGCCGCAGATTACGGACATGTTGATCGAGGATATTATCCAAGAAGGGCAGGCGCTTCAGAAAGCATTCTTTTCTCTCACGCAGCCGACCGTGTCTCCCGCTGTGCTGAACCCCGCTGTGAATACCGCCATGCTCTATTCCGAGCACATGACGTCGCAGAAATCGCTGGCGATCGCTGATCCCTTTGCGCGCGAGGACGAGGATGATATTCACCAGCGGCATCTCTATTATCACGATCGCGAGCCTCTCGTGAAGAAACTGGGCTGCAAACATCCACGGGGTCCGCTCAGCCTGCCGATACCGGTGTGCGACAAGGCCAGCAGGAGAACTGCCATCGGCCTTCAAGAACCCAGACAATCTAATCACGATCTCTACGCGGATCCAAGATATAACACCGCAGTGAACATGAAGACTGAAATCGCGCGCGCCGACAGCGGCATTCCTCCCTTTAATTTGCCTCCAAATAGTGGCTTCGCTCCTTGGGCCTTCATTTACGAGACTGTCAAGCTACCTGGAAGCAAGCGGAGTCAGATAGTAATCGGACGGCATTCGATCGATGGCCAGAGAGAATCTCCAGGACAACAGGCTCAAACGTCCTCGGCGTCCTCGATACCGTCGGCTGATTCGAGCTTCGCCTCACAGATCATGATGAGGAACATCCGGGGAAGCATTCAATACGACATACCGCAAATTGGTAAAATTGATAACATTTTTCTTTACACCCTACGATCTTGTCCTACATGTTTGATATTTGCGTAAACATGCTGACTCACGAAATTCAGTATACTTTTTAAACATTTATATTTTCTGATCTCTTTCTCTTTTGCTATATTTAGAAATTATAGGTACGTAGACTTGTTTACATGTTTGTCCTATTTCGCGAGTATTCGCAAAAAAGATATATATATATATAAAGAGTTGATTGCCGTTTGCACAAACTTAGATGAGTTAAACAAGTTAAAATAAGCTTCTATAATTTTATTTTGAGAGTGTCGATACGTTATAATTAGCTTGAAATACTGTAATATCTATAAGTATCCGATCTCTGACGTGTATATGAACATATTTTATTCACACATGGAACATTTACATTTTAACTTTAGTGAGATGAATCTGGTTTTTCACGCAATTTTCTTGCAAAACAATAGGCACGATATAAATTTTAGTTTTTGGATAAATAACTGAATATTTGATATATCAAATAAAGGAAAAACAGTAAAAAGAATAAATGTTACAAGAAGATTTAATCTCTTTTAACTTTTATCTATTTTTCTTTAAATTGCTTATTGATATTTTTTAATTAATTTTAAAAGAACTGAATACATATATATATAAAAAAGGATAAAATTTGAAAAATAAATAAAACTTGCTTTTTAATTGCGTTTTAAGAAACATGCAATCGAAAAATTAATTTTATCATGATATTACAATTTTAATATCTCAATATAATCAAAGTTTCCATATAAGCGCATTTTTCACATTACTCCATATATTTTTATTTATGGGAAAAACATAATATTGTTATTAAATTAAATTTTAGCCACGCAACTGTGCATAATGCGAATACAATGTCATGAGTTATTCAAATAAAAAAAAATACATATAAAACCTTAATAAAAAAGTCATGTGCAAAAATATAGACAAAGAGCTTCTGCAAATAAAGGAAAGCAACGTCGTCGCACGAGAGAGAAAAAGAGAGATGGTGGCCGTTATCCCTCCCAAATTTATTGATCCAATGAAACGTCGACGTCAAATTTCTCGTTATCTCCGCAACAAGAGAATGACAAGAAAGATCACAAAAACGTAATAAAAATCAACAAAGCGTTATATCATTACGCATCTGATTATGATATACAACTCGGTAGGTCTTCTGTTATAGAAAATAGTGTCAAGTGTGGTCTAGTATCACATGAAACAATAGCAGTAAGTTGCTTTCAAAATTCATCCGCGTTGATCCGTATCTTGATATTGCGTATGTATTTGGCATTGAGTTTACTTGTTTAAGTTTTGTTCCACGCTTTGAATAGATTTTCACATTAAGTACCTACTGTAACACGAAAAATTAGAATAACCACATTTAGCACTAAATGCGCAATGAGCGCATGTACAGGCTTTTGAAATGCATCACCATGCTGATTGTGAGTAAACAACACAGAGATACTGTCAACTAGATTTCAATGTGTCCTGATATGCTGTTGTACATGCGAAAATACATGCCATTGAAAGAACGAGGCGGTACTCAGATATTAATATAGTACAACTGTCAATTGATTAAATTCACATTAATTTATCTCGACATGCATTTTGTTTTTTTTTATAACACACTTAGAAACTAGAAAAACTAGAAACTTGTAGTTTTTCTTCTAGTCAGAGAAACTAGAAAAATACTTTTGTAATAAGAAACAAGATAACATATCAATAACACAAAACGAAGAACGTTAGTAATATACGATTTTATGTGTGAGAATTTAAATAATCTTAAGTGTAAAGAGATAATGTTCGTTATCTTATTGCACAACTAACATTTATTATCGAATAATACTTCCAATTTAGCCGAGATATAGGATAACGCTTATTTACGTTTCCCTTCTTCAATTTTACATCGTATATTTTGTAAATATTCTGTTTTGCTTTCTAATTTTTAAATATTTTCTCTATTTGCATTTCTTTCTATAATCTTTCTAGAAACAAATTCTAGTAATCTTATTTATGAATTTAGAATGTCCAGTCTCCGACGATGGAATGGACAGATTCGCTTGTCCAACTGCAGATAGAATGGGTAGATATCATTGCATTGATGATCATGTCTTATGTGACGGATTTATAGACTGTCCTATGGGCGAGGACGAGGACAGACAACACTGTATGTTCTACAAAACCGTAAGTATAAAATTATATTTCTTATTTATACTTTGTGTAGAATAGGTTTTAATGTTTGACAAAATATTTTTAATTATTACGAATAAAGAAATGAAAATATATACTTGTTAATTGTTTCAAAGTATATTATCTATCATTTGTCTCTCTCTTCTCTCTCTCTCTCTCTCTCTCTCTCTCTCTCTCTCTCTCTCTCTGTGTATGTGTGTGTATACACGTGTTTAGTCAGAATATAATTTTAAAAGTAGTACTTTCACAAATTTCCACTTCAAATTGCAATTACAATACGAACATTTGGACGCTAATAAGCAATACAGTGTCATCCCACATCGCTATTTTGA
>QVOB01019108.1:0-12423 GCA_014839585.1 Pseudomyrmex concolor | reverse complement strand
TCCATTCTTTACAGGAATATTTATGATTGGTTAGTTTCGTAAAAACGGTTGTTATTAAAACGGTTTTATCAGTGCGTGTAAACGTAGTCGTAGTAGTCTATATTCTTATGTCCATGATTTACACCATGCACAAACAAGCAACCGTTTTGCAAATCACGACAATAAAATTACTTTATACAACGAATCAGAATAATTTGCACTAACTACACAGACTGGCGTATGGACTAACCGAGTGGATCTGGTTTTCCTTAGTTTGACAGATCTACGCACAGATAAACATGCATTAAATTAATAGTTAATATGCAATAATGTTATAGTAAATCAGAACAGTAATATTTCTTTTGCATCATGGGTAAGTTTATTAGCTGTTTTGTCTAAATTACATTTTTATAATTAGATAATTGTGTGTTTATTTTATCTTATGTTTTAGAGAATTCTATAGAAGCACAAAAGTGGCAGCAGCATCTTTCACTGCTGCGAGAGCAATATGTTAATTTGTATAATTCTAATATAGAACTTCAAAAAGAATATGCAATCCTTACAGCTGAAAAACAAGAAAGTGGATTTGTTAGTAGACTTCTAGCAACAATAGCATCATTGTATTGTCAGCATCATTATAGGTACTTTATCAAATAAATATAATAAACTAAAATATATAATTTTTATATATTAAAAATTGATATTTATAAAATTAGTCAATTTTGTAAATATATGTGTTATTGTTCTGTAAATATATATGTTTTTCTGTAAGTATATAAGTATATAATTCTGTAAAAATATGTTTTAGTGATATCACTATAAAACTTGTTAATCAAGATATACCAGCACACAAATTTATATTGTCTGCCAGAAGTGATTTCTTCAGTGATACAGCTCTTGTTGAAAAGACTGTTTTAGGTAATAGTTTTAAGTGCTGTGTATTTATTTTTTATGTATTATCTTTTTATTTGTTACTTATTGTTATCTTTGTGTTGTTACAATATTATATTTTTATTGTTTTTAGATTGGAGTAATTTAAATAGCACAATTGCAATGACACTATTAAAATGGATTTACACAGGCAAAGTATCTCAAGAAAACTTAACTTTAGATTTAATGAAAGCAGCAGCTGGATTTCAGTTAATAGAACTGGTAGATCAGTGTGAAAGATATTTGATTGGAATTGTGGGATTGAAAGATTGTGTGATATTGTATGCAGCAGCTGAAGAATTAGGCACTGTAAAATTAAAGGAACATTGCAGTTCTTTAATTTCTGCACATTGGGTAGGTATGCAACAATAACATACTGATAATTGTATAAAAATATTGCTGAGTGTTATATCTGTTATAATTTTATATATGCTATAGGAAGATTTAACAGGCGAAGATTTCAAAGAGATGCCAGGATCTTTGCTTTATAAATTACTGCAAACTAAAAGTAAATATCCTTTGCATGCAGCAGTACGTTTGATGCGTGAGGATGTTGTATTTCTGTATTTGGTAGAAAAGAATGCAGAGGTAAGTTTTGTTTTCTATTTATTTATTTTTTTTTTTTTAAGTTGATAGATCAGGTGTGATACAGCAAAATGTGTTTATTTTATTTTTGTGTTACTCTATATCACAAATAGACTCAAAAGTATAAATTAAAAATTATTTATATTGTGTAAAATGAGTTAAACATCCATTTAATATACACTATATATAATACTTGTTATAAATAAAAATAATAATAAATTTCCATAATCTTAGAGAAAATAATTTTTATCTGCATAAGATGCTTTTTCTTAAGTAACATATTGCAGATATTTTCACAAGTTAAACAGTTAATTTTACAACAATCTTATAACTAATATTAATAATATTCCATATATCTTGTTAAGCAGTCTAATTTGTGAAGTTGATGAGTTGCACAAGTGAAAGCTACAAAAACAATATTCAGGTGGATTTGTTGGTGCTCCTCTGTGTTCACCAACAAAGCAACCTTCATCATAAGCACTTGTTATAACTTCTTCTTTTTTGTGCCATTTCCTTTCAGTATCATTGTATGTATGTGAAATATATTTTTGTGGTGCACAATCTCTCTGAACAGAAGTTACTACAGTTGCTGAAAAAAAAAAAAAGAATTTTTAAATAATTATACAGTCAGTTTTATTTCAACACTTCGTTTATAGATACACTTTATATAGATACTGTCTGCATACTTTTATTATATTTGTACTCGATAGTTCTCTTCATACAGAGTGTTGAGGTTGGACAAAATGCTTGAAATTTTTCACTCCCATCAAAATGAGAACAAAGCATATCTATATCTTCTGGCTTTGTGAATGACACGAGACATTTGAAACATGAAATACCTTCTGCCTGTGCTCTTAAAACATCTATCAAGTTTCAGATTATATTATTTCAGATGATCAATCATATAATTTAACATAAAACTTTACAACTCTATTTAGTTGCGATTAGATTATTGTTAATAAATTATGCAGAATTTTATATGTAGGAGCTAACAAGAAAGAAAAACTTTTTACTTTACTTTTCTACATTAAGGAAAAAGTTATAAATTAATAATGTGGAGAAAATAAGAGAAACACATACGTGATAAAATATGAAGATATAACGTTATAATTTGTAAAGTTTGCTTGAAATTGTTCATTTTGTTTATGTCTCCTGTAAATCCATCAAGAAAATATTATTTCAACAATATAAAATATTTTTCTAAATTAATTTAGCGATATTAATTGTGCAAATCTGAAACAAATCACTTAATACATTTAATATTTGATACACTTACATATATACACATACAACTTATATATTTTTAATCTATTTTTTAAATAATTCATAAAATCTTTAAAACAGTCTTTTATACATACCTATGTTACTATCAAAAAATAATTTTATATACAAAGTCAAATAGATTATTTCTTTGACTAAAGTTACATAAAAAAGATTTTTTTATGTTTTTTGTATGATCTGTATTTAAAACTTATATATTTAAGATTTTCTAATTAAAAAATTATTATCTTACAAAAACAATTATTCTCGTACAAAAAAAGTTATAATTAACTAAATATATCTTTTCTTAATTTTATATTTTATTTTTGTTATTGTATACAAATGAGAATTTTTGTATGATACAACTTATTTTTGACAGTTCTAAAAGTAGGGGAGAACGAGGTAATGACGCCTACTTAAGAAAATTTTAATATCTTCATGTTAAATTGGTTTTTTCATTGAATGTATCTTTTTCGTAGTTACTCATACATAGGTACTCATAATACTATATCATTTTAGATAAATTTTATATAAAGTAAGACATTGATAAAAAGTAATATATATTATTTTTTAGAATTCTTATAATTGAGGTAATTGATCAGATCCGCTGAGCGCCATGACCTTGTTTTTTCTTAATACTTTTAAATATTCCAACTAATGAACTTTCTCTCTCTTTTCTCCTCTCTCTCCTTCTGCTTCTTCCTCTCCCTTCCTCCGTCTCTTTCTCTCTATTTATTCCAAGTTTCTAGATTTCGGAATCTTTCCATCTTGTTATATATTTTCTTAATTAGTTGTATACTTATATAACTCTTTGTCTAATTTATCTACCTTGTCAGTAGCTCGTAATATCTTCTGTATATATACTATTATATATAGTAAAAATATGCACATATGTATATACACAGATAATAAGAGGAGTGATATTAAAGATAATACTTACCTAGTAACGTTAAACTTTTGCGAAATGGATTATAACG
This sequence comes from Pseudomyrmex concolor, assembly GCA_014839585.1. Lineage (NCBI taxonomy): Eukaryota > Metazoa > Arthropoda > Insecta > Hymenoptera > Formicidae > Pseudomyrmex > Pseudomyrmex concolor. The sequence continues at coordinate 8,692 of QVOB01019108.1, read as the reverse complement.
ATTTGCTTGGCAAAATATTCGTGTATAACTTTAGCACAATTTTTGCATGCAAATATATGCCATTTGATGACAGTTGTGGTCGGTTGGGCGTATCATCGGCCACGTCATAGGACGTTCTTTAACGCTCTCGCGTTCTTTGTGTATATCAAAAAATAATCTCCATACTTCCTCTGAAAGCGCTTTTTCACGCGATGCCATTCTATCGACTTGGCCATTACGCAGCTGCATGCACGCATACATGCGCACGTATTGTACGGTTCGTCATACATACATATATTGATAGTGGTGGTTCTTACACAATCTCAGGTATTATAATTAAATCAGTAAAATTGTGACAATTTTCTAATTTTTTCCATTTTTTCCCACTTTTGTTTGTGTGTATATGTTTAACAAATCAAGTATAAACATAGTAATTTTATAATATTTAAATATAGTAAAATTTGTTTAAGACTATATATTTATTTAAATTGTATATATTGTATATATAATAAAATTTATGTAACAAAAAACACTTTATCCTCCTTATATATATATTCAACAAAATATAATTGACAAATTTTATTATCTTATTTTTCTTAATTAAATAAATTTTTTAAAATGAATTTTACATTCATTAAGTGAATTTTATTACAATTTTAAAGGAAATAATATTTAATGTTTTATGTCTTTCTTATTATCTTTTCTGATAATATTATATGTTCATTTTGTAGCTTCCAAAAGCAGTAAATGCTGTCGATAACAAAGGAGAACTGGCTCTAGAAATTGCTTTAAAAACTCGCCAGCCATCTCTGGCTCGGATATTAGTTGAACACGGAGCAGATTTAAGTGCAAAGGATGCAAGAGGTCTTTCTCTTCTTCATTCGGCTATTCTGAAAGGGGATTCTTATTCATCCGAATTCATAATCGACCAATTAGAAAACAACGGTAATATGCAGAAGTTATGTGAGGCTGTAAAGATCATGGAAAGTGCAGATAATTCAGCTGATTTTAAACAGTTGGAAGGTTGTACTGCTTTGCATCTAGTAACAAAGCATAATGTGGAGAACATGCTAGCAATTGGTTCAAGATTACTCCAAGCAGGAATTGATCCTAATTTGCAAGATCGTAGAGGATGGTAAAACAATTTGTTTTACATCAATTTAAAACTTTAAAATTTAAAACTTTTATAAAAGCTAAATAATTGTTTAGAAATAAAATTTAGAAATAAAATAATTCCTATAAAAATATCATGCTAGATATTACAAAATGTTATATGAAAAAATGAGAACAAAATTCTGCTATAAATATATTCTTGATCTAATGAATTATTTGTTTTTACTAGGACTGCACTTCACTACTGTATCGTAGAGAAAAACGAGATGCTATTTAATTTGTTATTGGAAGCGAAAAATATAGATGTAGACCAAACCACAAATGAGTACAATACACCATTGTGTTTTGCGATGAAGACGGATCCCTTTAACGAGTACTTTGCATCAAAATTGTTAGCTAAAGGTGCTATACCGAATCCAATCTATAACACCGGAGATACATTACTTCACATCTTAACGCGTGAACGTAGAGAAGAAGCAGCGTTATTTTTAGTGGAATATTGTAAAAATAATTTAACGAAAACCAATAACGAAGGTTTTACGATATTACACGAAGCATGCAAAGTTGGTTTAAAAGATCTGACTCGAGCTTTCTTGAAGAACGGACTGTCGACAGACGTAGTCACGTTTAATGGCGATGCGCCGATTCATTTAGCTATTTCGAATCTTTATACTGATGTAGTTGCCGAGTTACTTGATGCTCCTGATGTAAATTCACAGTTGACTATTAAGAACAATGTAAACGAAACACCTTTAAACTTGGCTATAAAAGCACCATTTAAAAAGGGCAAAGATATTGTATTGGCTCTAATCAAAGCCGGAGCTGATGTAAATGAACGCAACGAAGAAGGTTTGACATTGCTGCATCAAGCAATATTGAAGGAGGATTCAGCTACGGCAATATTTTTATTAGAAAACAACGCTGATATGAACATAAAGTAAGTTAAATATCTACAAGATTTTTTTTTATATGTTTCGTATTATGATGTAATAAAATATGATTCGTATTACGATGACACAGAACAGCCAATGGAGAAACACCGTTGCAATTGTGTGTACATTGTAGACTGGGCGAAGTAGTGGAAGCTCTTTGTAGACGAGGTGTAGATATCTCAATAGGATGCCCGTTATGGGATGCTTTGGACTCAGAGCAAGAAGATGTAGCATCAATTCTTGTTAAGTATGGGGCGGATACTGATTGCTGGAGTCCTGGTCCAGATGGTTGTCAGCAAACATTACTACATAGAGCAATCGATGATAACAAAGAAGATATCGCACAGTTTTTGATCAGAAGGTACAAAGATCTCATACTTCGAAGTCATTTAGTCAAGAGACTATATATATATACTTTGATTTCTATAAAAAAATTATTTAAAATATTAGTAAATATTATTTTTATTTTTTTTAATTTATTATTAGTGCATGTGACTTGAATGCTCCGAGACGACTCGGTCCAGATGGTAGTGGCGGAGACGAGGCGAAAGATGAATGTACACCCTTGCATTTGTGCTGCCAATGGGGACTGGAGCAAGTTGTTCAAACGCTAATCGAGCACGGAGCCGACATAAATGCTCGCGATGCAGAAGGAAAGACTCCGGTACATGTGGCGATACAAAACCAACATTCGCAAATCATTTCCCTCCTGTTGTGCCACCCAAATATAGATCTGAACAAAAGAGACAAAAAAGGACTGACACCGTTTGCTACTGCTTTGACGGTTCGCAACAACAAAGCCGCGCAAGCGATATTAGAGAAATTACCTAAAGCCGCTGAACAATACGATAACAAAGGCAGAAATTTCTTACACACTGCCATACAGAAGAGTGAACCGATGACAGTATTGCATCGCACACATACATCGAACGTATTATACGATCGTGTTTTTTTTTACTTTTTTTTTCAGGTAGACGTAAATTCGAGAATACGCGATGTTACACAAACGCCACCTTTACATCTTGCTGCTATATCTGGAAATGAAATGTTGGTGCGAAGCTTAATCTTGGCAGGTGCCCGTGTCAACGATACAGATGCGAACAGAAACAGTGCACTGCATGTGGCAGCTAAAGAAGGTCATGCTGCTGTTGTTTCCGCGCTATTGCAAGTATGATCGCAATTAAAATAATCAAATTTTTAACTTTCTCGCTTCCATATTATTTAATATCTTATGTAGAAAACTTATTAATTGTACACAGAATAATATTAATTTTGATGCGGTAAATGCGGACGGTGATAATGCATTGCACGTAGCTGTAAGAGAAGGTCACGTGTCAGTGGTACGGACTTTATTAACTGAATGTACGCTGGATGCGGAAGCTGTGAATTTAAAAGGACGTAATCCTCTGCACGAATTGGCTAGATGTGCGAGGGACAACGCCGCAACGATATGTGACCTATTTTTGGAATGTATGTCGCAATATCCAGTCAATAATGCAGGTACGTGTGTGAGTATAAAATGTTAAAATTATAAAAAAAGTACATTTTTTGAAAAGAACTATACTTATAAATGATTACATATACTTGATTTTATCATATATAAATTTTATTTTAGATTTGGATGGAAATACACCATTGTTGATCGCGTATATGAAAGGTAACAGTAATCTTTGTAAAACATTAGTAAAAGCCGGAGCGTGCCTAGGTTCAATGAATAAAGATGGAATAACAATCTTTAACTATCAAGTACCAACAAAACAGTTACTGTATAGATTATTAGATTCTTTAACACAAGAAGCACCATGGTCTGATAAAGATTGCTGCTTGGAATGTGGAACAAAATTCTCTCTTACAATGCGTAAGCATCATTGTCGACACTGCGGACGAATTTTGTGCAGCAAGTGTTCTGGTCAAGATGTACCAATCTTGAAATTTGGTTTAAATAAACCAGTACGTGTATGTAATGTATGCTTTGATGTGTTGCTGGGTACAGACTGAGTAGGATCTTTGCAGTAAGAGTTTATATATATGTTAGCGTTAAAACCCAAAGCACGGGCAGTTCTAGAATTGACTAGTCAATGCGCGGAACAACGGTCGAAGTCCGAATGGACATTTTAGACGTATAAAATATTTCTTCTGTATCACATACTATCGTACACGTGTGAATGGGGGAGGGACTCCGCCCCTTCCCCTGCACTCTCTCCCCGTAAAAACTTAATCTAATCTATGTCACTGCAACAAAACGTACATTGAAAGTATGTTAAAAACTTTATTTCGGGCTTTGACCATGCTCCAGTCAATCTTAAGATCGCCCGTGCTTCGGGCTTTGACGCTAACATATATATACACAGGATGTCCCGCAATGAGTAGTAAACCTTGAAAGGAGTGAAAAGGAACTTTTAGTTCAAAATTCCACCCTCTTGTTCTCCTTTTAAGATTTACTAATCATTACGAGACACCTTATGTAAGTGTATGTATGTGCGCGCGTGTGTATATGCACTGTTCAACGAAAGACTATCATCCGTCTGCGTATGATGAGAAAGCAGGCAAAATATGAAGAACGTTGCGCGCGGCACATCCGCTGGCAATTACGACTATTACGAGCAGTATAGTACTATGGAACGGAGAGGCTTTCCAATAAGATATGCACGAAACGGACGAGTTTTCGTCCGCTTCGATGATATTCTCTCGTTAAAAACTGTATATACACACATATATAAATTAGACACTAAAAGATCATTCTGATGTTTTTTACATAAAGAAAAATATATGAATTGAAGTAAAACTCTGTAATTGTATACTAATTAACATATGTCTTCAACTTTTGAGATCAGAATTACTAAGCTTTTGTTTATCGCTTCGTTTCGGAATGTTTGACAATGAAATCAAAGCATTTCCAGCATTGTTTCTTTCAGGACTATACAATCAGACTTATCTACGTAAGTATTCAGAAACATAACTAAGTAAAGAAAAGTTCAATAATTCTTGATCTCAAAAGATCTCGAAAGGTAAGGGCATGGGTACAGGTTAATATACATTATTGATTATTTTATGTATTCTATCATAATATATAAATGTTACACTTTGTTGAAATTATCTTAGTTGTAGAGTTGAAATACAGATGAAAACAAAAACTCTAATTCTGTGTGATATTAATCTAAGTTTATTTTTATTACTAATATTTTATCATATATACAATTCTTGAAAAAAAATCAAGTTTTCATCATTGCAAGTACTCTGGATTTTTTTAAATAGAAATATTGTAGACTTATTTAAGTTTGCTAAAGAGCGTCTTTGCAACACAATGATCTACACATTCTACATAATCAATAAGCTCTTCTAAACAAGTTTCTTCTGTTTTGGTCCTTGAATTAACACGATCATTGCATGTGTTCAATTTCTCTTGTAAATTAGTACATTTTGCTTGCTGAGAACATTCTTCCTGCAATAAACCAAATATTATTAAAGTCAAAAAATTGACTACAAGTCAAGTTTTTCAGTTTTTAATAAAAAATATTAAAAACTGACCACAAACATAACAACTCTTTTCTTTAAGATTTATGTATACAATTCAAGAAATTGGTTAAAGAAAGATAGAAATTAAAATTTTTGAACATAGAAATAAACAAAATCTAGTTTTTTTAAAATGATAATGTCTTTTGTTTAAAAACTCGAAAGATTTGTAATCAAGTTTACTTTGTAAGGATAAACAAGCTTTTATAAAAACTTCTTTTAAAGTATTCTCTTCAATAGAACAGTAAAGTATGTATAAACTTACATTTGTATTCATAATGTATATATAAACCTACATTCAAATTTAACTCAAAAATAGTTGCAACTTAACTTAGAATAGTTACACACATGTGGAATACATATTACTTAAAACCATTGTTATTAATCAACTGAAAATCATTAGTTAACAATATATCATTAACAAGAAATGGTATATTAAGGATTGTTATTTGTTTACCAGTATTCAATTGATATTCTCAATTCAAAATTTGTTACTATTTAAAAAACTGAAAAATTACGTAAAATAGATGTACCTTCAATATCACTAGAGTTAGGACCTGAGCACAATAGAAAAAATTAGAAATAGAAGTTAAATGTAATATAAAGGCCTGAGTACAATGGAGAAAATATTAGGAATAGGAATAAAAAATAGAGGTTAAATGTAATATAACAATGATAAAAAAATATAATATAAATATAGGAAGTATGTCATGGCTGCATAATATCCAGCCTATATTTATATATATTTATATGTTATTATTGTGTTTTTTTTGCATTGTGCATTACATTTAACCTCTGTTTTTTATTCCTATTCCTAATATTTATTCTATTGTGTTCAGGCTCTTAAACTTTAGCAAATATAAATTTCTTTACTTCGAACACTCAATGCAATATGTTTATATCAAGATATAACATTATGTAATATATAAAAATGTATTACACGAAGTATTTTTTGCGGATCCACTAATTCTTCTTCTTCGCCTTCATCAGCCTTAACGGCTGGCAAATAACGTTTGAAGAAATCCTGGATGATCGACATTTTTTTACTGAAAAATCTTGATATGCTCAACTAGCACGTAATTTTTCTTTTTCTTCTTCACAATTATAGGTTTGTTCTTTTACTATACTTGAGAACTGAACTCTGTGAAAAGTAAACACTAAAAAAACGTTCTTTTTACCGGCCATGACATCACACTAGCGACGAATTCGATTGAATGCACTAGTGCGCACTGAATGTAAATATTTATTCACACTCATGAATATGCGCACTAGTGCGCAGTAATGCTTTAAATCGAATTTGTCGTAGGTTGTTCTTTTTTGAAGTACAGGGGGTTGATTTTCTATTAAGCAATGTAGTTGAAAATTACAAAAGTAAACGAATTTACTAAAATATCTATGATCTTATTGGTCCAGTCTGTTCTTTTTCCATACTTTGGCTGCACTAGTTCACAGTCTATCTTTTTTTATCCATATTAAAAGGAAAAAGGTAGACTGTGAACTAATGCAGCCAAAGTATGGAAAAAGAACAGACCTATTGCATAGATACAAGGGGTCGATTCTGTATCCACGCAATATACTGAAAATTACAAAAGTGAGCAAATTTACTAGTTGTGACTATTGCAACCAATGAGAGTTGCAGCTCTCTCTCTCTCTGTAGCAACGGCTGACTTTTCTATAAACAGTCGTTCTTTTCTCTTACGACATTCTTTTGACAGACAGACATTCTTTCATTCATTCAACGTCTTCTTTCTGATTCGTTCTCACGCTTATTTATTAGTTGCATTCTTATTAGTGTTTGTGACAAGAAACACAACATTGACCCATAAAATTATAGATATTTTAGTAAAATTGCTCACTTTTGTAATTTTCACTAAGTTGCTTAATACAGAATCGATTCCTAGAATCGACTCCTAGCAGCCTGGGGGTCGATTTTGTATCCATGCAATGTAGTGAAAATTACAAAAGTGAGCAAATTTACTAGTTGTTAACCAATAAGATCATAGATAGTTTAGTAAATTCCCTCACTTTTGTAATTTTCACTACATTGCTTAATACAGAAACGACCCCCTGAGGTCTGAGAGTAGATATTGGGTTTGTTCGCGTCGCATGCCCCAACATGCTCCTATTTGCTCTAACGTGCTTTACTAGCGAATTTATTAGCTTGTACATACTAGTGCGCACTGAGTGCGGCTTTTTTCATTGAAGAAGTTCAGTGAAAAAATTTTGAACTTTTATTAAAGTTTCATTGAAAAAGATCACGTTGGAGCGAGTAGAAGCATGTTGGGACATGCGACGCGAACAAACCTTCTGTATTAAGCAATGTAGTGAAAATTACAAAAGTGAACGAATTTACTAAAATATTTGATCTTATTGGTCAACAACTAATAAATTTGCTAACTTTTGTAATTTTTACTATATTGCATGGATACAGGAGGTCGATTCTGTATCCATGCAATGTAGTGAAAATTACAAAAGCAAATTTACTAGTTGTTGACCAATAAGATCAAATATTTTAGTAAATTCGCTCACTTTTGTAATTTTCACTACATTGCTTAGGTTGTTTCACCTTTAGATAAAATATCGGACAGTTTATCTAATAAAACTCTGATTTGCGTTGTTCTCCGTGTCGTATGCAGCCTTGCAGTTGCTAAAATATCTCAATAATTACTTCCAGAATGTATGTATACTGTTCGATATTTTATCTAAAGATGAAACAACCGACTCTTAATACAGAATCGATTCCCAGAATCAATCTCTTGAACTGTGTCTAGGGGGTCGATTCTGTATCCATGCAATGTAGTGAAAATTACAAAAGTGAGCACATTTACAGTCAACTCTCCATATTTGCGCACTCGATATTTGCGCGTTCCTCTTCTACTGCGCTCTATTCCACACAACGCAACTGCTCATGATGTCGCTAGTTCCGCTAGGTTAGGTTAGGTTGGAGGCAAAGAAGGGGTAATTCTATATTTGCATCTTCTTCCCCTAGGTTAGGTTAGGTTAGGTTAGGTTAGGTTCCCCCCCCCTTAGGCCCGAGCGTTCTTCGACGCTCTTGAGGCGGCCATTGAGGAGGCGGGGGGCGAGTCCCACCTCGTCCTCGGCGATTTCAACGCCTGGTCCGTACGGTGGGGCTCGTCCCGTACCAACGTCCGCGG
>QVOB01019106.1:0-13417 GCA_014839585.1 Pseudomyrmex concolor | reverse complement strand
TATGACGTATATTTTACGTGTTTCCCCTCCGCGAGCGTTGTAACGTGCACAGTAACGATTTCGTGGCATGAACTACGAAGTCGCGTCCACGAGCAAATTCAGTAGATAACATGATATATTCATGATTTGTTTGGTTCTGTTCTAAGCTACGAAGTATAACACATACTTAATACATATTTCGTATAAAAGTATTTGCATATAAATTTATTACGTAAACAGAATCAGTTTTCTTAAAAAATAAAGAAGTAAACATATAAGAATTTACATATAAAAGCTATATTTTTTAATTAATTAATTGTTTTTAATTTATTTATTGAGGATTTTCAAGCAGAAAGAAATAAAAGTCGGAAAATTCTTAAATGTATTTATAAATGTATTGTATTCAATTGATATTATAATAGGATATATGTATTTCAACAACATAATTCTTATAATATATTTATGATTCAGAGTATTGTTTTGCAATATAAAGTTTTGTATCTTTTTCATTTCTGTAGCTTATTATTAGAATAAATTTATTTTTATTGAATAAATTACTTAAATTTCCTAGAGATAAAAAATGTAGTACAAGTATGAATATATGTTTCACACATTTATCTATGGAACTTCAGTATACTTTTCACTTTCTTTACTATTTTTCCATTCTCACTCATCAAGGCAGTGAAGAAATCATTTTATTCATGAATAAAATCTTGGATAAACTTAGCGTAACATTGATTTATTCTAAATTTATCGAAGACAATGCTAATATATAAAACAATCTATTAAATTTAGATGACATAAAATTGTGTAAAAATCTTTTAATTTAGTTTAAAAATATGATGCACGTTGACGTACTTCAAAAATGTAAATCTTTTTTCATATACGCGTTGCATATATAGAAAAAGATTTAATTTTTAACATTTATCTACAATTTATACAAAAGCAAGAAAATCGTAAAAACATCCATTGGTATAATTAGCAGGCGCTTTTTATAGTAAATGTTTTTTTACGTTTCACTTGTGTTAAAATATTTAAAACTATCTTCTTTCTATGCATATATGTAGAATTGTATTTGAGATATTTAAGTCTGCATGATATGATTTAAATCGGCAGCACAATAGAAGCTTCATGTTTATATTATAAAGCAATCACATATTCTCATATATTCTGAATATTTTGACATATTCATGACGTACACATCCAGATAAAGATCAAATATTTGATCAGTTTTGTAGATAATTTCTCGAATTCGTTGACCATTTATTTCGCTTTGGCTGAAGGACGATTTCTCAGATTCTTTTTCGTTGCTTGATCTACCTCTGGAAGATCATCGTCTTCGGGCAAAGTGGATTTTTTACCTGAACACGACATAAAATAATACTATACTGCAGTGCATTAAATTTTTGTTATTCAAATATATATATAAATGTATACATATAAAATAATCATTATATAATGCTGATATTGAAAGTAACAACAAAACACTTGATCTCACCTTCTCGTTTTTTTGTCTTTTGCTTCGGTTTTGTCTTTACGACGACAACCGCGGCGTTTTCGCGCGCGAGTTTAACTTGCTTCTTAATGAAGAGATACAGGAGGTAGCCTTGGAAGAACAAGATTATGGATACTGCCGAGAACTGCACAGCAGGAATATTATAATTGCCAGTGGTATAGTCAAAGTTAAACTCTTGCTTCCTCAGACCATATAAGAACACTACAGCCGATAGTGCGATGGTGGCAATGCGGGCGAATGCGTACACCGAATTAGCAACTAGGAACGCCACTGAACACAAACATTATGTTATTAATGTGTATTAATTTAAGTATGCTGTATTAATAACAGATTGAAGACGACATACGTTTCGTTTTGTTTTCTTTTTGACCAAGAAAGTGAACAAGCCTGGCTCCATGTTGCAAAGCGTCTCCTACGTAATGGAGAGTCAACAAAATTACGGCAAGTTGTTGGAAACTATAAAAAAATAAATAATTATTACATACTGTAGAAAAAAACTACAAGAAAAAGCGCATTATATTATTACTTGAAGAAATAAGCTAGAGATACGAAGGACAATCCGACAGTTGTGCTGAAGATGCGACGTGGAATGTCTTCTTTCTTCACTCGTTGAAAATAGAGTTCAGGGTAGCAGTGTAACCAGTAAGCGAATTGACTGATAAAAAACAGCTTCAAGGAGAAAGACATCGGCGCCGGATATTCTTCCCACAATATCCATATGTTAAAAAGCATATTTTCTCTAAAAGAAAAATTTTATACATATTTTTTACATATTTTTCCATGTTATGAGTTTTTTTTTTAATATGAAGATTAGTGTGACATATAAATATATCTCTATTTTTAAATTCTGTATTACCTGACAATAATGTCAATTGCCCACAATGCAGACAAAATATAAAACACTGCCAATTGACTGGATTCATTGAACTTTGCAAGTTTTACTTTGCTTAAGTGAAGTCGCTTAGAAATTTTCTATAGAGAGAAAAATAATAATTTTATCAAGTGAAAGAAAGTTATATGTGAATATGTATTTGTATGTGTATATTACTTACATCAAATATATATTCCTGAAACACAGCATGTAGTATAATTGTTATTAAGAAATAAAAAAATACTGCACATGTGTCCTTCCATCCTATAGTGTACTTTATTATTGCTGTTGGATCTTCTGTAGTATTAGTTACATTATGATGAAGAGCAATGAACATGTATGCCCATGGTGATGTGACCTAAAAACAATTATATCAGAATTCCCCATAAATTACTATAAATATAAACTTAAAAAATATATTAATTATGTGCATATTAACATTACAAATTTTATCACAACATACATATCTTAATACATATACACATTTATCATATCAACAATTAATATAATAAATATTTAAATCCTAAGTCATGTTAATTTTCCTTTTTTTATATGTATATTAAATAAATGTAAAACAATTTAAAATTTATTTGACTATCTGACTTTACAATGTTGAAAACTAGTAACATATGGTTTTTTATTTTTTCAAGTTTACATAAACTTTGACACAACAGAAACCACAAAGTACTACCAGATGTTAAACATAAATGATTTGTACAATCTTTTTGAATTCTGTCAAGAAAGTAAATTCGCATCTATCTTTCCCAGATGGAAGAACAAAAACGAGAAAAAGTTTGTTGTCAAACCAACCTGCACCATCAAGCCGATCACGAAGATTATTGCCAGACAGGAGACGATGTCCGCATGATTTTGTATGACAAATTCGTGACTTAATATTGGCGGGTTTTTGCTTGAGCTTTTACGTCCCTTTACCGCGACCATCCTGGTCCAAGCGAGCGTCTTCACAGCACGGCGAGCGCGATGACAGGCAACAAAGTCACAGAGTACCGGGCGCTTTATCGTAAGAACCAAGCCACCACGAGCCACCTGCACCGCGAGCCACGTCGCTCCGGCCACAAAAACGTCATCACGCACGCGGCGGCCAACACCGAACTAACATGGCGCCGTCACTGTAGCGCCGTGCACTTTGTGACATTCGGCTGGATATAGAAACAAATTCAAACAATTTCGATCAACCATTAAGGTAAGAGAAATAGAATCAAGTAAATAAGCGTGACTTACAATTTAGGCTAATCAATCAATATTTGTAATTAATATTAATATATTATTATATATGTTATTAATCTAAACTAAATTAGTACTAATATTATGTTTTTTTGCAAGTGATGTCACTTAAAGGCTATAGTGTTCTGTATCCATTGATTTTTCGTGAACTATAGACTTATAATTCTCAGAGAGAAGAGTTCTCTTTGCAAGAATCCTTTACATATAACGCTCTTTTTTATCTTCACTAGCTACTTTACTAGGTTGCTTTAATGTAATATAGAAAATAGGTACTATAATCGACCTAATTGTTCTTTTACACTTTTTCCCTGGTTTTATTTCTTAATGTACTCCGATTAATTGACTATCGTTATCAATCAGCCAATTGATCGATATGTTTCAGTAAGATAATTAGTGAAATAACTTAAATTCGATATCAAATTGTCGCCAATTCTTTAAGAACCATTTTTGCCGCGTCTTTGATTAAATTAATTAGATCAATCCGCGTTGGGATTGATTAATCAAATTGATTGATCATGATTGATGCTTAATCAACAAATCAGAAGCAAAATGTGACAAAATTACTTTTGAGAATTTCTGTTAAAAAATTATCTTCCGCTTTGTACACTCCTGTTTCATCACCATTTATTGCCGCACGTGCGCAGTAACAGCTGTTTAATGTCAATATAGGATAGTGGAATCAGCGGCAGTTTAGTCAGTCAAAGTAGCGAAGTGGTAGGCGCGTGAGTTTGCTCGTTGTTACTTTGTTACAGCGTCTTTCGCTACTTCGCGTGTTTTTCACGAAAGGAATCGACATTTCGCTGCCAATAAACTAGGAAGGTGACATCTCTTTTAGGTGTCAGGACCGCATTTAGTCAGATCGCAAAACTTTACAGAACGAAGAGACCTAGAGGGTTGAAACATGGCGGATAAAATATACTACCCCAATCCGGATCTCGCCAAGAAAGCGCACTGCAGTAGTCTGGAACAGTATAAGCGTATGCACGAAAGGTGAAAATTGGAAACTAACTACCTTACGTACATAAAATAAAACATCTTGACATGTCATTTTTTAATTAGGCGTTAAAAATGTTCTTGCGGCTCAAAGCTTGCGTCAATCGCGATGCAAAAACATGCGGAAACGATGTAAAAAATTATAATTGCACACAGACTCTATAATAATGACAATCGTTGCAAAATAACATATTAAACAGTAAGAATGACAAGCAAAACAATGACTGACGCAAAAAAGGGGGAAAAATCAAAGTTTAAAAGAAATCTCGAAAACATCTCTTGTTTTTTTGTTGTGCATATGTATATAAAACAGCTCAATTGCAATAAATTGAACGATATTTCGGTTATAGGAAGATTTTATTTTATCTCTATGCACTTGTACAAATGAATAGAAGCGTGATATCGATCAACGGAGGTGGGACAGATTTCTTGATTTTTCTTAAACATTTTTCGATGAACTGATACAAAAATATTACCGCCATTTTTCGCCAAGCGAAATTTTCCGCCTTTGACGAGCCTTTCGTGCATTTGAGATCTATATTATTAATGCTAATGAGCGGATAATCTTTTATCTTATTTTCGCATTTTAGTGTAATTATTTTTTTAGCAATTAGTTTCAGTGACAATTTTTACGGAAAAAGTTGTCTCTTCATACAATGAGATCTTTTTTTTTTTTTACAAAAAGTTACTTCAGAAAACCAAAGCATAGGTATTTATTTTACTGTAATATATTCAACTGAACTACGAACCGAATAATGCGGAAGCGAGAATACGTAAATACTGTGTGTGCATAAATTTGTAAATAAAGCAGAAAGAAATTGATTATGCGCAAGAAATGTAAAATGAATTAATTTTGTAAACATAAGGCTTTTATTGTAATAGCAATAACTTAGCAATTATTATATGCAAAAAACTAATATAACGATACAATGATATGTATATTATACAACGATATGTATATTATACAATGATATGTATATTATATAATATATATAACGCATAAAGTTTTTTGAGATCTTTTGAGCTTAACAGATACATATTATGATAAAATATTGTTCAATTATTAAATATTAATATAATATTGTATAATACTTATATAAAACAAAGATTTTGAAACATAATATTGAGAAACATAACTTTAATGATAAGTTGGTAACGTGGAGATTACCGTGATATTCTTTTATTTAGATCCATAAAGGAGCCAATGCAATTCTGGGGCGAAATAGCCAAGCAATTTTATTGGGAAACGCCGATAATCGAGGACAAATTCTTCTCGTACAATTTTGATCTGAGCAAAGGCGATATTTTCATAAAATGGATGGAGGGAGCGTCGACGAATATAAGCTTCAATTTGCTTGATAAAAATGTTAAGAGCGGAAACGGGGACAAAATAGCGTTTTATTGGTAAGACGTAAGACAAGTCAACAAGTTAGTGTAGATCATAGTCATTTTTTTTTCAGCTCTGAAAAATATGTATTCTGATGACCAGTTTTTGATAACGATTGAAAGTATTTTATTGTTACTGCGATACTGTATGATGACAACCGAATCTTTAATAATGAATGAAGTTTTTTTAAAGATTAAATTATAACACAGTGTAACAGAAAACGCGTGAAACGACAAGCCGTGAAATATGTAGTTTCGCGATATCACGCTTCATACATATTTGATACACGGCCTCTTCTTCTATATGCTAGATTTTACCGATCACCATAGATTACCATCGATTGTGCATAAACAGCGTGGTCAGTATCGTAGACATATATCGGAGATACATTGGAATTCAAATTTTTGACAAATATTTTTGAGGCATTTGTCTAATTGGAAAATCGCAACACGAGTTTCATGCGCACGTGATATCGTAATGATTAGATTGCATGATCGTGTACAATCTTCCATCGGACGATGTTCGTGCTCATCATTCGACGAAAAATTCGACTTATGCGCGAACTACACCACCTGCGATTTCATTGGCCGGCGAGATATCGCGCGCGGTCGCGTCATTCATTGCGTCATCAGCTTTCACGCATATGCGCGCATTTATCTATACTATATGTGACGTGTACTATAGATAAATGCGCGCATATGCGTGAAACGGAACGCATCCTAAAATATGACACTATCATGATTCAGTCGTGCGAAAGTCGAAAAGTAAAAATTCGACCGGAGTTGAAATTTATCTCACGAACGATAGAGATATGTGCATTTCTTTTTTTCCGCGTGATTGATACGTGATGATATAGATGAATAAGATACAATAATGAAATAAAAGTTTGTTTGTTATTAATTAACAAATAAAAACACCAAAAGACATAGAGACCGAACTATCTAAATAGCTTAGATTTAAATTCGAATTAAAACTTAGGTAGAATACGCATCAATAGTGCGTTCTATTTTGTCTAGCGTATAACCTTCGTTTCTTTGTTTCCTTTCTAAACTCAGGGTTGAATGACAAGTATATGTACATATCATTAATATTTTTGTTATTGTCTCTTTTACAAACTACGTATTTTATCTCAGTTTTAATAGATAAAAAGTTTATTTTATGTGGGCAGGAAATTTATGTAACCATATAAGAGCTCTATAGTTTGTGTCTCACGTGATTACACATAAAAAAAATTAGTTATTACTTTTTTTTACACATTTATAATTATGCGTTAATTATGTAATATACTTATTACTTTTGCAAAAACAATTATACATCACGATTTACTTTGCTTTATTAAATCCTAAGGTTCGGAATAGTTTACTAGATTATGTAAAGTGTAGGTATAATATTAAAAAGTTGTGTTTATCAGTTGACTCGTTTGAACTTCTCTTATCATTTACGATCTGCATCATAAGCAACTCTACTGCGACTAGACAAAGTTTTCATCTGATTTTGTAATATATATAGGTAATTTCATTCATGGCGTTTCTTAAGCCACGTTAGTGGTTTCTTATCTATATGATATTTTGCTAAATGTATATGCGGAATCGTCCAGAACGTGGCTTTACTTTCTAAATGAAAACTTTTTAAAAAAAATTTACTTTCTCTATGTCGCTACGAAGTGGATGACATTATTATGATAAACACAACATTAACACTGAGACTTTTTCTTTACAAAAACGTATATATATTTATTTATTTATTTGTGAGAATATTATATTAAATTTATTCACTAATTTATACATATATATATTTATATACAATATATATATATATATAAAAGTTAGAGTAAATTAAATAATATACACATATTTATATATTATATTTGCGTAAATTAAATAATATTATTCTCATAATTTTTCTCGAACCGCACTATACTCGAGGTTTTATCAACAATGTAATCTCGGAATTGATTGTTAGGGAAGGAAATGATCCAGAGGATTATTCGCGATTGACATACAGAAAGCTGCTTGAGGAAACATGCAGGTTCGCGAACGTTCTCAAATCAAAGGGTGTAACTAAAGGGGACAGGGTGGTACTTTATATGCCGATGATTTTGGAGTTACCGATTGCTATGTTGGCCTGCACGAGGATAGGAGCGGTGCATAGCGTGGTGGTGAGTAAACTGCTAGTGAATTAACGAGCTGACAAATTGGCAAAAAGACAAAAATAACGCGTGATCGCGCAGTTCGCAGGATATTCGTCGGATTCTTTGGCGGAACGTATACTTGACTCTAAAGCCAAAGTTTTGATAACCACGGACGGCGTGTGGAGAGGCGAGAAGTTGTTGCTGTTGAAGAATATCTGCGACGAAGCTCTGAACAAGGTCAAGAAGCAGAACCACCAGCTTGAAAGCTGCATCGTTATCGCGCACTTGAAGAGACTTAACAATCCCCAAGGTAGATCAAACAAAGTGAACGGCACCAGCAACGGCGACGTTATAGAAATGGCCAATGTTGCTTGGGACGACGACCGGGATGTTTGGTGGCACGATGAGATGGAGGATGCGGAACCGAGCTGTTATCCGGTCTGGATGGCTGCCGAGGATCCGCTTTTCATTCTTTACACAAGGTACAAAGTCGATAACAGAAAGTGTTTTTGATATACGTATCTTTTTCGTTATATTGAAATAACTTCCTTTCTGTTCCTTTCTTAGCGGTTCCACTGGTAAACCAAAAGGCGTTCTCCATACCACCGCAGGATACTTGATCTACGCGGCGACAACATTCAAATATGTTTTTGATTATCATCCAGACGATATCTACTGGTGCACCGCCGACATCGGTTGGATCACAGGACACACTTACGTAGTTTACGGACCGTTGGCAAATGGCGCAACGTCTGTTATAGTACGTATATATATAAAATATATTTTATATACATATATTTATTATATACATATTTATATAAATATATATTTATATGTATAATTATTTTTTACATTTAAATAGTTTTTAATAATTTTTAGTAATATTATTTGCGTTGACAGTTCGAGGGAACGCCCTTCTATCCCGAGAACGATCGGTACTGGACTGTCATTGACAAGTATAAAGTTACGCAGTTTTACACGGCGCCCACGGCTATCAGATCACTGATGAAATTTGGCGACGAGTTCGTGAAGAAGCATTCTCTATCGACTCTTAAGGTGAATTTCATTGCTGCTTTGTCTTCTCCGAGAAATAAAATCAACTTAACGTACACGGAAATTTATTTATTTTAGGTTCTTGGTTCGGTAGGCGAACCGATCAATACCGAGGCCTGGCTTTGGTTTTACAATCTCGTCGGTCACGGCAAGTGCAGCATAGCGGACACCTTCTGGCAGACAGAAACCGGAGGTCACGTAATCACACCACTACCGGGCGCCACACCTATGAAGCCAGGCTCAGCGGTATACAATTTTTTTTATTAGACATAATTTTTAAACTTGTAACTTTTGTATTAGATGATTATACATAATTTATTCTTACCAAACAATGTAATATACGGAAAAAAAATGCATAGACGTTCCCGTTTTTCGGAGTCTTGCCTGAACTTCTCGATGAAGACGGTCATGTGATCGAGGGCGAAGCAGAAGGTTACCTTGTTTTCCGTCGACCATGGCCTGGCATGATGCGTACTCTTTATGGAAATCACCAACGCTTTCAGAATACATATTTCGATCGATTCAACGGATTTTACTGCACAGGAGATGGTAAAAATATTATTTTTCTATATAATTGCGTTTAAATTATTTATATTTTGCTTAAAGATTTCGATAATTTGATCCGACGTATTTGGCATCTTTGCCTAGTTCTTCTTCGATTTGTAATAGTCGATTATATTTGGCCACTCTCTCACTCCTACAAGGTGCGCCAGCCTTGAACTGGCCGACGGAAAGTCCGACAGCCAGATCGGCAATAAAAGACTCTTCCGTTTCGCACGGACTTCCGCCTATAATGCAGCCCCAATTATGTAATCTCGCTTCCGTTGCATAATCGATTAGTTCGGTCACAGTGCCGATTTGCGATATTCTCAGCATGAGGGTATTTGCTAGTTTCATATTGAACGCATCAGTGATTTTCTCTCTGATCATCGCGGTGAGAGCGTCGCTGACCACTTGAATATCCTGATCGGCAAGTGTCAACCAGCCATCCTTGTCGTCTCGAGCAAATGGATCCTCGAGCGAGTCTATCATCGGAAATGCTTTGATATAATTTAGATACCGATTCCGCAAGGCTTCGGTTTCCAATAACTCAGCACGATCTGTCTTAAATCCTACATTATACTTTCCTGTAAGAGTATAAATGCGTTCTCGTCAACTCTATTGATAAGTAAAGGGATGAAAATGATACTTCGATTGTGTAACAGAAGAACCTTCTTTAAAAAACGCGGACGCCGCCACATCGAGCGCTATTTTAATTTTGCCCTCATAACCCGCGATTCTAATGCACTCGTTCAATAGAGTCAGCGCATCCGTGTTGTTTTCTAATTTAGGAACAAACGCTCCTAAATCGTTAACGGGTAACTGACCATTTATTTTGTAATCTTCGATTATTTTTTTCTTTAGTACTTGATACACGTCGGTGGCCATTCTTACAGCATCGGCAAAGCTTTCGGCGCCTAAACGAATATTTACAAATAACCATTGAACAAACAGTTTAAACTACACTTCGGTTTTACACATACCTGTGGGTAGTATCCCGAATTCCTGACAAAATAAACTATTAGGGCCAAATTGTCCTCCACAAAGCACAGTGAAATTCGGCACCGGTAATTGTATATTGTAAGTCTGCGCCATTTCAGCGATATATCTGAAAAAAAAAAAAAAACGACATACAATAAAAGAAGAGTTTTCTTCGTTATATTCAAATAAAATTAACGTGTTAGAATGACGTAAATCAAATTAACGGAAACCTGTAAAGCGGAAGACCCTTTTTAGCGGCACCGGCTTTGCAGCAAGTCGCGGAAACGCCGAGAATAGTGTTCACACCGAATTTCGATTTGTTTGACGTTCCGTCGTTTTTTATCAACCACTCGTCTATTTTTGTTTGCTGACAAATATCTAATCTTTCCTTTACAAGTTCAAGACCGATTACCTTGTTGATGATATCGACAGCTTTGAATACGGAACGACCGTGATATAAGGCCGGATCCCCATCTCTTATCTCTTGCGCTTGATCCGGTTGTTGAACTGTTACGTTAGCAGGTACCGACGATCTGAACAAACCGACATCGATAATCACGTCGACTTCTAACGTCGGCTCGCCTCTGCAATCTATTATTTGACGAGCCTTAATTTTTTGAATCCTCGACGGTTCGAAAGTCATTTTAGTTTATTTTTGTGACTGATTGAATCGATCGAAGTTGTTTCACGGATTTCAAAGATTTAACGGCTTTGACCAACAGTGACTAAATATAATAATTTACTAGCATTTTCGTGTCATAAATAAGATTTTCAATAAGATTTTTGTGTAAATATATGAGTGTGCTGTGCATAACGCATATAATGACGGCGTAATCAATCGGAAATCTGTTCAAACTGCAGGCGCAAAAAATATAAACATCGATATATATTTATCGAGATATCGTAGCATTCCATAGTTTGATTAAATATTACAGATAACCAATTGTGGCTCGACATAAAAGTATAATAAATAAAATATATAAACTTTGATTGATTTAATAAAAACTTTGTTTTATTTTAGGAGCGAGACGTGACAAGGATGGATATCTATGGGTAACTGGTCGTATCGATGACATGCTGAATGTTTCCGGCCACCTGATGTCAACGGCCGAGGTAGAAAGTGTGTTGGCAGAACATCCTTCGGTGACCGAAGCCGCAGTGGTCAGTAAATCACATCCTGTGAAAGGTCAATGTCTGTATTGCTTCATCACGCCGACTACAGGAAAGACGTTTGATGAAAAACTGCAAACCGAGCTGAAAAAGAAAGGTAGATTTCATAGAGAGTCGATTTATATTTTAACATTCTTTTTTATATCAATTAAAAAATGTGTTTCAACAGTACGCGAGAGAATCGGTCCGTTTGCGCAACCAGACGTCATCCAACACGCTCCGGCGCTACCGAAAACGAGGTCCGGCAAAATCATGAGACGTATGCTCAGAAAAATCGCAGCAGGCGACAGAAATATCGGTGACACATCGACGCTGGCCGACGAGAGCGTCATACAGCTTCTCTTTGATCTAAGACCGAAGAACATTTAAACGAACGCCGCACATTTCTTGCTTATTCATGACAAACGAAAGTATCTTGAGGAAACTCTACATGTGTTGTTTTTAATTAGACTCGAAAAAAATGCGATTTCCAAGTAACTCGATAATAATCATATAAGAGATAAAAGCGACGGCTCGCATATCTAATTCTGTTGATTTACGCGTGTAAACATCAGAGACGCGTATGCGTTCCGAAATTTTATCGTGTGTGTGTGTCTATTTATTAATTTAACAATTACGAACGTACAAGATGCATCAACGATGTAGCGTTATCTTCTGTAATCAAGATTCTGATATTGCTGCTCGAGTTTCTTGAAAAAATAGAAATAAGGTGAAGATGAAAGGTAAACTATATTGGTCGGCTCTCTAAGACAAGCGCGGCCACCAATACATATCACGCATTGCTTATAAGTAGCCTAAGTGTCCTTTCTGTTAAGAAAGTCCAAGTTAAGTTTGAAATTAATTGCAGAATATGTAGTATATATATATATAAGACAGCTCAGTACAAGCAAATTGTAAAATAGCACAATGAGACAGACGAAACGCTGTTTGCACAATTGCTAATAATCGCTACTTAATAGACAAGTGTGGTCCGGCTAAATATTTATTGCAATAGAAAAGACAGTTCAATTTAATTGCTTTCTGCAATTTAATGTACATACATATATATAAATAATGAGTTGAACGTCTTTATATATAAACTATACAAGGTGTCAGTGTTTAGTTGATTTTAGTTCTATTGTATTTTATTTTAATATTTATATTCTTTGATAAAACAAACTTTCGAAATTGAGATGTAACTAATCTAGTTTTCGTTATATTTAAAGAACGCGTGACTGACAAAAAGAAAAATTTATGAAAAAAAAATTGCCTCGTGCTCCTTTTTTGGGAGTTACATCATACATATCATTCATTGTGGAACAAGAAACTTTAGATATAAATAAAACATATATATATATATATTGTATGTAGACAAAATCAGGAAAATCTGTAAAAGAGAGAATATGTTATAGATATATTATTATATATATGCTTGCGCACATGCAAATTATATGTGTATTAAAATACATATACATATATCTATGTATAAATATACGAGGGCGGTCCGATAAGTACTTAGCCTCACTGCCCGATGGTGTCAGTATCGCAAGAGAGATTACTATCGTGTAGTAC
>QVOB01019103.1:0-24867 GCA_014839585.1 Pseudomyrmex concolor | reverse complement strand
TCATGTTAAATAATGTATCATGATTTCTTGCTAACCCGTAATAGAAGCCTATTAGCTAAATCGAGGACGTCCTCGATTATCTTCTGAGAAAGTTACAAAGTATTTCTCATAAAGACATTACGTATGTATTAACTGTAGATTAACTTCACCCGTTAGTTAAGTGATATCGGTCAATACACCGCGCGACACTTTTTTTCACAACGATAACGTTTTACCGCGTTTTTTATCGGCTAATTAAAATTTTTTGTCTTATTGATATCGATCAGTGAAAAAAAAAAATACTACGCAGATATCGAAGCGTGTAAAAAAAGTGGACAACTATTGGTCAATCGGGCCTCCACTTGGCCATTATTTCGCTACGTATGCTCGTGGCGAGGTTTGATTGATTGCCGTACATTCTTATCGAGTATCCGATACCGATGGAATGCTCGACTGATGGCAGTTCAATTGAGAACACTCCATTTGACAGAAATTTTCCGATCGTGGTTGCGATGTTGTGTCAATCGCCGGAACGAGTCGTATTAATCTTTCCGATTTCCAACAACTGATTGCTAGAGAGCAAAGTTGTTTCGCATGTTTCGCGATTAGTGCGCATGACAATCACACAATTATATCGCGTATTCGCCGCGATTTTCTTCAAACAAACAAAACCAAAAAAAAACAAAAAAAAAAAAAACAAAAAATTCAAAATGTTATTCGATTACGCAAAATCGGTAAATCTGAAAAACAATAGAGAGAGAGATTTTAAATAATTGTTTTGTTTTTTTAATTAAGATTCTTTATAACGATCTCTCTCAATATTTGTCGTGCGCGATACTGTTATAAAACGTTGCGTCATATAAAATCCGTTAACTCGCACGGAATAATTAAATTATCCGGC
Source organism: Pseudomyrmex concolor (assembly GCA_014839585.1). NCBI lineage: Eukaryota > Metazoa > Arthropoda > Insecta > Hymenoptera > Formicidae > Pseudomyrmex > Pseudomyrmex concolor. Next base: position 23,987 of record QVOB01019103.1, on the reverse strand, counting down.
TGTTCGGCTCCATATATATATCTGTCTTTTGTAAACAACAAAATTTTCAATTCTCTATTTTATTTTATTTTTTATTATTTTTTTTTTTTCACCTCTGATGTACGATACACACAAATTCATAAACGACTCATTTTTAATCCCGGCTTGTCTGCCGTATATGATAACAAGTCTATTTTTCCATTTCATTCAGTTTAGACCAGATTTTCTGTTCTCTTTTGGGGAAGGAGGAGGAAGGAGGGAGGGAAACATTTGAAATTCACGGATTCATCGTACGCGCAAGTATTAAAACCGCTTTATTCTTTATCCACGTTTATACACTCCACATCGGGGCGCCAGAGGTACTGTTTTTTTTTTTTTATTTTTTTTTTTTTTAAGTTTCACGTGTGCAACGATAAAAGTTGTCGGACTCCGGCGCCAATCCTCTTTTTACCCGTGAAATTTGCGAAATATTTATCAACGTGGCGTGGCGAAATGTGAGAAGTTGTTTTGCATTCTTCGCTTTCGCGCCATGTATCATCAAACAATAATCAACAGATGGAGAGAACGGTATCAGGAGGTTATGGGGGTTGAGTGTGAGTATCTTCCCTATTTACTTCCGTCGCGCCAGAAAATGTGTTACATTATATTATATGGAAAGAATATTCGACGATATATACAGCACTTTGTGTGATATACGCGAAGAAGCGACACTGTCATTTATCGTTAACGATAACATCTGCTTGAGATGGTTAAGAGATAAAATGTTTCCGAAAACACACACACACACAAGAAACCGACGTAAATAAATGGCCTTTTTTTCAAGTACCGATTAATTTCAAATTGTCGCAAATTGATTTTTTCGTGCGGAAAACATCGTTTGCTCTTTTGAAATTAGTTTGAAATGCCAGGACGGAGTTTGTTACGACGAGGAAAACGATAATAAGGCGCGGAATGATGCTATAATTGCGCGCTAAGAGTGTTTAAACCGCAGTCAGTTTGCAGCTAACTGTCTTGGGGGATTGGTCATAACTCAACTCGCGCAACGATATAATAGCGGGAGTTAGACGGGGGCGATACGATGAGTTCGAGCGCGCCGCGTTCGCGAGAATAATTCGCGAGCTCTACGAGCAAACCTGACGATGGTATTCGGCCGTAATGCATTCCGCTTCCGCAATCCCGACCGGGCGAAATAGCGTGCAGTCCACGATGACGCCTATAAACAAGCGTATCTTAGAGTAGGTCTTGCCGTCCAAGCGTTCGCGTTATAATGTATTACGAGTCGCCGCGTACGGAAAGGGTTAGCGAACCTAAGAGGCAGTGTCTCGTAGGGGAGGATGGCGGCGTCTCACCGATAAAGATAGCATCTCGTTGTCACAGTACGGCGCGCAAATAAATCACGAGCGAAAGCCCCGCGAACGTGTGTATCCTTGCTGAGCCAGTAAATGAGGAAACAATCGTCGTCGGTGCGCTCGAGCTGCGAACGAACGTAAGGAAATACATATATCGCGAGGAGTGTTTGGTGTCGAGATTGTGTGGAAAGGAATCAATGTCGCAGACACTTAATTCTATGGTGATCGATTTCTCTGTTGGTGAATCAAGTGACCGTGATCTGTAAATGACGTAAGGATGTCGACGTATAGATTTAGGCGTTGAATAGCGCGCGAGATGATGTAAATACATACTGGAATCGCGGGAAGTGGTGAACTCAACATTGCTCCAATAATAAAATCTATATACGCGCGTGTATATCAATGATAAATAGAACTCTATACTGAAAATGCTGTTGCATTTATATTTATATGTGTACAAAATCTGCATCATGCACTCTTGTAATATTAATATTTGACGTTACACACATTTTAGAGTATGATATCTTGAATAACTTATTGGTGAAAACTCACCCCAATGCCAACTTCACCGCAATATTTTTCATAATAACGTTTCTGCAAAAATAAATTTTATAAATGTTATTTCTCTCTTGATTAATGTTATAAATCACTCTGCCAATTTGTTTAATTCGTTAATTACAACTTTTTTTTCTGTATTCGCTTTAATTTGCCGCGAACAGAAAAAAATTAAAATTTTGTGCGCAATTTTGTGAAGGAGCATCGCGGGCATGTATACACGATGTGCTAGTGAAATAAAGAACTTGTTTGTGTGAAATATAAAGATGATTACAAATATTTGATATAGCGCGGTGTAATGTAATCGCGAGACAATTTTGAATGATTTAACAATTAACTCCACGTGAATATTTTATTTTAACACTTTTTTTAAAAACTTTATCATAATTCATTATTTAAGGTATACGCGATGAAAAAAAATGTATCCTTATAAAAAAATCTTTTAAAATATTTAAGTGACTGGCCCAATAACTTTTAAGTTTTATAAAAAGTGTTTTTCGCTTCGTTGTCGCTTCTAAATACAGAATGTTGATATACGTGAAATAATTCACTCGTTATATATTTGTTGCAACTAAATCTATAGAAAACATTTGTCTTCGGCAAGTGCTGAAAACATGAGAGGTATCTAAGATCTAAGATAGAAATTTTTATACGATAAGATATCGCACAAGTTTATTTTCAAACAAATTTCAAAATAAATTATTCTCGAACGCGAGAGATAATGAAATTCAACAGTAATATCTCTGCTCTTATCCACATACATTTACATTATTAACTCGATGTACATTTTGTGTGTATATCAAATTATCTAATTCATGATGTGATACAACAAGCAGTTCTCAAGTCTGAATATAACGTTAGTATCCCGGCTCTAAAACCCGTCAAACAAGTAGCAAAGTTAACGAAACCCGTGACCCGCATGCAAAGGTTAGATAGTGAAATTCTAGCGCTCGCGCGTTATCTCGTCGATCCCGTATTCGTCAGAAAGTAGCTAAATTAAAATCACTACGGCCAACGACGACGACGACGACGTAACGGTATATATGTGTCGCACATGGCCGCGTGGTGCGGCAACCCTCCATCTCTTTTTCAACCCTCTCCTCCTTTCCGTCGTTGCTCCGGGAACGTTATTCCAGGCTCGCAATTTTCCGAAGAAAGTCGCGGCGCATAGTAAAGAAACTGGTGATTACATAGATAACATCGTGTTGTCACACGGCGCAAACGGCCGACTAAATCACTGACGACGCTCGCGCTACCGGCACTTGCCAGGACGTCTAGATGCACAACCGGTACAACGTGTACCGACGCCAATAGCGAACCATGTATTGTCTGGAGGGGATGGAAATGGGGGAGTAGGGCGCCTTGTAAATGAGGGAATAACAATCGCGAATGGCGCGATCGTGGCGACGGTGGGAGAACTAATAGGCTCGAGGGTGAATTCTCTCCAATTATACGGTATTCTATGTGTGCTACCTTGTATCAAGCCTACATCAGTTCCGTGTATAATAACATATCCGTCGTATTCTGATTCGCCAGCGCTCGTGAACTGCTCCCTTCCTTCGATATCTCTCGATCCTACTTCCGTTATTTTCGTGTCGCCCCCATACATGGTGTGCCGAACAACAAGGTCTCTTGTCTCTTTGTAAACTCGTTCAAAGGAAAATACCCGGGAGACGCAATTTTCGGTATTGAACACTGCAATTACAGTCCCCGGGATATATATATATATATACATATATATATATATATATCGTGGGGGAGGCTATGCAGCTCGCGCGCCCGCTCGCGATCAAAGTCTCTTAGTCGTAGGCGATCATTTTCAATTACGGCAGAGTGTAATTACAAAGGAGCGCGTAATTGCAGCCCGGGGGCCGCTCCGTTCGCCGCGGAAATCGCGAAACGCACCACGATGGCGCCCTTCCGTAAAATATCGTCCCGGCAAATGGATCCTTAAGCCCGCGTACATATATAGAGAGAGTAACTTTATCTGTATCGATCTGGCGCTTATATATATATACCGCGTTGCAGCAACCTACGCGGATCGAACTGTCTGTGTGTACAGAGCGTTTACATCCGCAGTAAGTACGTACGTTATTTCGCGCGTTATGCAGTCGCATCTATACGCTCCCCTCCACTCGCGTCAAACACTACTATTATTATCGCTCTCTATTAACATGTATTTTAATTTCAGTAATTACAATATGTAATTTCAGTAATTATAATATGTAATTATCGCGGTGTGTGCTACATGTAGCGGCGCCTACACAACCCCAGATGATCATTAAATATGTGCGACGCGCGCTTAATCAGGTCTCATTTTAAAGTTTAAATTTACTTAACTTTCCTTATTACGCGCGATATAATGCAAATTGTTTCCAAGCTAGTCCGCGCGCGAAATAACTTGCGCAAAAGACGCGTAAAAAAATATTCATTATATGCTTGCGCGCCCCCTCCCCGCCAGAGAACAGTTGTTAAATTAAGAAGCATTGCGCGGTTGGCAAATAATCCTATAATTGGGCGGAAAAGTTTGTAACACGCGCGCTTGCTCACACGTTGCTACCGGAAAATGCTGGTCGCGGCGATGCGAAAGGAAAAAACTTACCAAAGGAAAACGACGACACTCCTCTCTCTCTCTCTCTCTCTCTCTCTCTCGCGTGAACTTCTCGCGCGATAAAACTCCCGCTACTTTGCGCACATCTAAACGCTCCTCATTTTAGAACGTCATATTTTTAAGCGGATAATTCCAATTAATTTTTACCGAAGCGATTAAAGAGGAGATGAGATTTTATTTTAAAGAGAGGAAAAATTGAAATCGATAGAATATACCTATCTGACGCTCTTTTGGCGACGGATTAAACGCATACTGCGTTTCCCAGGTAATTTGATTTTAATTAAAGAAAATATACATATTGTTTTAAAAATCTTCGCGATGTGTGTGTGTGTATCGAATCAAGCGCGCGTTTCCAAATCGACTCGAGATTTCGATTCGATAGCAATTTTCTTTCCCGTGACGCGTCGTCGCCGGAAGGAAATGACATGTACGTTTAGAGATATGCGTTATGCTTTTGCAGCATTCAGCGTTTGCTCATTCACACGCACATGACGCGAGCAGGCAGTGTCGCGCCGGAACACGCGAGGCACATTAACGAGGCACACAATGTCGCGTCGACATAATTATATTTCCCGGCTGGGGTATTCCGTGAAGGATAAATTGTATCGCGCGCGTAAGTGTCTGGCCATTATGCGACTCCCTCTGTATCCCATGACGCGATTCCGTGGCACTTGGTGACGTCGCCATTCGCGGTGCGCAACCCCTTCCCCTTTTCATCGTGAGGTACTCCCGCCGGGAATTTTCAACCCCTTTGGGCGATGTGCCCCCTTGCGTTTTGCGTATCGCTCTTGTCCAGGAAACGACCTCTCGTCAACCCGTCCCTGCTTCCCGTGGAGCTTTAATTATCAACAAAGCGTTTTCGGACACGTGTCTCGCAATCGTACCGAGCGCAGTCGGCGGAAGATTTCGCCAGGGCCTTTTGAACGTTACGGTTAATTGTGATTTATGCGCGGTACCCGGTCATGGGATTCCGAAATTAACATCGTTTGATGTATCCTTTCGTCCCTGTGTGTTATTTACTCTCTTGGTAAGGGGAACCCCTTCTGTGCGTTTGAATTGTTTGCAGAGAGAGAGAGAGAGAGAGAGAGAGAGACCGCTTGTCGAATTTGAGGATTGAAGGGGTTTGTAATGCGTATCACTCGGAAATTGTCGGACGAGTTTGCGCGACACGGATAGCGCGCAGATACTGGCGTTGGTTTTGCAGCGAAATTAACTTAAATTCGTAGCGAATTCCGAGCTGTGCGATCTTATCGCGCGCTCTCTCTCTCTCTCTTTCTCTCTCTCGCAGGTTTCTCTGACACTTCGACGATTATATTCTAGCCGTTGCATACAAAGCGTGAAACGCTTCAAAAGCTCCGTGTGTTTAGCTGTTTTCCTCGCGTTTTCCGTCTGAATTTAGTCGTGTTCCACCAGCTGTCGTGATTACCTCTTATATATTTTCTTCGTGTATTACGTAAACGAAATTCACGAAGCGCACGGGGAAAAGTTATGCGAGTTTATCGAGGCGCTCTCGATACGCCCGACTTAACATTTAACAGGGATTTAATTAAGTTTGGAAAACGATCCCTAGCGCTGACGCAACACACGGCATATACGCACGAAATATCAGATTTATGCTTTCCGAAGGGCATATATATCGTAAATTTTTTTAAAAAACAGCTCTTCCGATAGCGGCCGCTCGATATACATCCCGCGTCGTGGCGAACGTATATATATATATATCGGACAAATTCGATAACAATAAGGGCAGGAATAATAGTTACCGCGGTTGGAAAATCTGTAATAACCTAACGGGAAAGAGACTGTGTCGAGAGGTGAGTGCCTCGCCGACATAATAATGAAATATGTCCCGATTTCATTCGCCGCGCGGAAACTTCTCCGTAAACGTTAATTTCGTCTACAAGCGCGAATTCGATAATAGCGCGCGCACACGGCGCGCGCGCGACTATGCGGTAACATTTCGGAATTTACTGTATCCGAGAAACTCGATGTGTATTTATATTTCTCCGACTCGCGGCGAGAAATATCATTTCGACGACCCACGTTTCGTCCTCTGCTTGTGTTATATAATACAATATATAATAATATAATATGTACATGTATGTATATGTGCATTGAATTTGCTTTTCAATATTAATAGTTTTGGCTTACGATTGTAAAGAAGAATAATTAATGTTATTGCGTCTTGTCTGCTGATTTACACTCAACGGATATTTCTTCTGAAATTCACGGGATCGCGGAATATGAACTTATATCCTCGCACGTGGGAATTCGCAAGCCAAGAGTCTCGGCAATATGTACCAAAACCACAATGGAAACCGGAGTAATGTTCTAAGCTGCTATATTTGCAAACGCCGCGGCTCGCTATACGCCGACATGAATTTTGGTTTCTCGCGCCGGGAACAAGAAACGTACGACACGACGTAATGCTCTTTTAAATCGCGCGGTCCCTTCTCTAACCAAATTCCGCGTGATATACCGTTTTAATTTTCATACGCCAGCGGTAACCGCGCGACGAGAGAAACGTCTATTGCCGCTAAGATTGATTTACGACACGGGCTCGCGCGGCACGCCGACTTAGGTGCACGCGTAGGTGCACGCGTAAGTTACAACGCAACGTCTTTGTGGCGCGAGATTGTGACGTTCGCGGCTTTTCACATCACGAAAGGAATAAAAAAAAAAAACTTTTTGTAGTTTCTGATAATATTATCGCGCCATTATTCTCCAATTTTACCGTAGCTTTTCAATGTAAAACCTTTGATATTCAAAACTTTCCGTCGTTTTTGCGTGAATTACATCTCGCCTCATCGTAAAACACACTACTAATGACCGGTTATGATATTGAAGCAAAGTTTCTTTCATGGAAAGCCTGTCAGATGAACGGACGACTCTCTAATGAGTTTACGTGGCGAAAGTTTGAATGAGCGCGATACATTCCGCCCTTTTCGCCAAGGTTGGAAAAATCAAAGTGGTTCTCTATAAGAAGGAATTGGTCAACCATAAGGTACAAAGGACCGTGGCACCCTAGAGAAGAAGTGATGTCAGCGAATCGTGTACCTTCCAGTTTGGTTCGACATTTCTCCGGGGGATCAAATATCGCCGAAGGACACGCATTTCTACGTGACATAAAAGAGTTACGTGAACACGAGAATTTATTTTCAACCGTTGACACCAGCTGAACATTACATTATTCCGCGATACGTACATACACTTCCTTGTGAATAAAAATCACGATTGGCCTGGTTTCGTTCTATAATATATTTGAAGAATCAAGATGTATTTCATGTATCTTTTTGCATATACTGGATGTCCGACAAATTCTGACCAAAGCCGAAGATAGATCGGGTTAATTTCAACGGAAAGGTCATGTAGGATTTTTCAAAAAATTCGCAATGGTTATCGAGTCACTAATTAATATGTGACTTAATGAGCGCGTGAAAAGCGACGATTCGGACTCTGCAGGCGTGTATGATTTTTAGTTGTGAAAATCAGCTGATTGCAAGAAACTGTGTTATTCGCTTGTTTGCTTCGCTTCTTGCTAAGAGATTGCATAATTAAGCCATTTTTCTTAAAGCCAATTTATAATAATTAAATCATTTTTCTTTACACTGAAAATCATCACACGCTTACAGAGACGCTCCGGACGCGCTGGGTCACATGTATTAATTAATCACTCAATAACTATTGCGAAATTGGAACAATGGTACATGATTTTTCAGATTAATCTACCTTCACACTCCGGCTCGGTCAAAATTTTGCAGATACTCTGTATATATACATACATATATTTGTCAAGTTTCATATTTAATGACTCAATAAAACACGTTGAATTCAATCCGAACAGATGTGTGCAAATATATTGCTACGAAACCACATATAGGTGAGATCGTGCATAATTGAATCAAACGTCATTTCTTTGTAACCAATCGTGTTCAGATTAATATGTACCGAAGTCGTGTATTTCGAGATGCGATTGATCTAAGATAATCAGAACGAAAGTTCACCGAGCTACATGTCCGAGAATGGTTTACGAACCGATTAAAATAAGTTCGGGGACGAGTTTGAGAGTTATTATTATAGTAACTAACATCGTCGATGTGTGTCCACGGACACAAAATGCCAAGGAGCGAGTGAGGAAGATTCCAAACGGTTCATCACTCGGAATAACGAGGGTTTGGAAAACGAGGATTTAATGAAGGGTCCGTAATCCAGGTATAAAAGGATATCTATCCCCCGTGAGAGGGTTGAAAGGATATACGATAGATATTAAATCACCTTCGGAGTCTCAAGATAGCGAGTCTGGGCTCTCCGCACAGATTTGCTCTTATTCCGCCAATTATCGCTTTCCCGGGACACAAGCATGTGGATTATAACGAAAAAATTCTATCTCGACGACGTGAAACGTACGAATCGTATCCGGCCGCCTATATATTAGATTACATCTCTTTCTCTCTCTCTCTCTCTCTCTTTCTTTTTTTCTTTTTCTTTCTCTTTCTTCCTATAGATCGTTATTCGGTCGAACCGCGGATGGAATTTTTCGTTATTTTAGCAAATAACCGCGTGCTCGAACGGGATAAAATATTTTTGTACAACACATGTGGTGTGTGCGCAGCGCGCGCGCACAGTCTTTCTCAAGGATACGTTGCCGCGGGCCATGCTCGGTCCGCTTTTCTGTTTGATAGGTTACCGATATATAGCCCGTCAATGAGAATAAATTCGTCAATTATTTTATGCAAAGTGGTGCATACATATATATGTATATATATATGTATACAGTCCTGTGAAAAGTTTCTCTCTTTCACATTTTTCCAATAGATGCTTAAAAAAAAGGCAAAATCAGTAAATCTCTTCTCTCAGAAATTTTGAAAACAGATTTTTATCCCTCGGATTTCGCGCGCGGTATTCGTGTTTTCGATCCGAACAAATGGGGAGAAAGCGAGCAAACAGCCGGTCGTCCGGGACAACGGTGGATTCAATCAAAGATCGGTAACCACGGAATAAAAGTTATCTATGCGAGGAAGTTGAAAAGGGTGGCGAGCGTGTGAACGACAGGTTCGGCACTGCCGACGCACGCAACTAACCCGGTCGGGACGACCTCGCGCTTCGTGGTACAAATGACCCCTTCCTGCTATACCGCAGCGACGGGCGCCACGGGTCTGCCCCTATTCTGCCTCTCTCTTTCTCTCGGTCTCCTCAACCTACTCTCGACGATCGCGGTCTCCTACTTCACAGACATTTATACACTATACACGCGCGTTTGTAATACCCTGAAATATTTTCGCGGAATCACGATCGACTTCGAATCCGTGCCGAGTCGTTTTTTCCCTCGGATTCGCTTTTAGCGATCGTGAATCGTACAAATCACAACTTGGAAATCACGACGCAGAAGAAATTTCTTAACGATGTCTTGTCCGCGTGTTATATAGACTCCCCCCGCGATTGCGGCTGATAATCCTCATCTCGCTATCCAGCGGAATAAAGATAAATTTTCAGATGATTCCGTACTTTAGCGGGAAATCGCCACGAAATTGAATTCCGATGACGTTCCGATTAAATTAGATTATCCCGATCGTACCGGTTCTCCGATCGTATCGATGATATGATCGCCGAACGGAGATCTTTAAGAGAATGTCTGCGATAAGCTTTCTGTATTAACCGATATGGCGCGCCATATCGCGCGCGTTAAGAATATGTATTTTTCCGCTATTTATGCTAGAAATATACATTTTTTTTTGTTTTTTTTTTTTTATTTTATTTTATTTTTCTTAACTTATCGGAATCGCGCGAAATTGGTTGAATATTCAAAGATTTTTCTTCTCGAGACTTCATCTTCTCTCATCAACGTATCCTTTTTCCCCCTCTCGCATCAGGCAACTAAGTACCGAACGCCAACAATCACCCGCGATCGTAATTCGATATTATCCGACGTAAATCAACGCCGCACAAGCGAACACACAATTTCTTCGGGTTGCAACACGGACGGTTCGCTCGAAAGCCGATCGATATGGCGCATTGAAATTTATGGGCCTGCGAAACGTCGCGCGAACCGAGGCTGATGTCGGATCTTCTCGACCACCGGTCAATCTCGTGAATCATAGGATTTGCTGGAAGAGCGAACCGGGGCCAAGTCGTGTGTGTCTGTGCGCGTACTCGAAAGGGACACTTCGAATTTTATCAACGGAACGGCTTACGGGCGCTAAAGAATCGGATGATTGATAACGGCAAGATCGGTTCTCTGTGAGAGAGCTCGCGATTTATATCTGACTCCTTTAAGACTTATATATTGAATAATTAATTTTAATTTTTCCTCCCGCGTTCGCGCGCAAGACCGTCTTGTTATATTACTCGAAAATGAAATTATGCAAGTGCGATGCCGTTAGTTAATTCTGAGGGGGAGTATTAGATTAATGATACTTGTTGCTTCGGGAGCTTTTCTGATCAATCTCCCGCGAGTACGCGACTAACAGCCGGGAGTCGCAGGCACGCGTCGTTCGTTTCTTTAATGAGAAACACGTCGGGCATTATCGAGATGAAAAAATAAATGTGGGAAAAGAGCGAAAGAAAGAGAGAGAGAGAGAGAGAGAGAGAGAGAGAGAGGGAGAAGCGCGCGACCGAGTTTCGGCTTGACTGAGTAATTGTTATCCCCGCTTGTTTGTTTTATTTATCCGGTACTTTCATGAGGTCGATATAATTCATCGTCGGAAGAGAGTGTGTCGCGCGAGTAAATTCTAACCACGGCATTAAATCTAAATGCCGTTTTCACGCAGGACGAAGCTCGGAAATATTGATAACTTTGATTTATTATCGGCTTTCTCTCTTCCTCTCTCTCCTCTCTCCCCCCACCTCCGAACGAAAATATATCCGAGAGAGTCTTCTTCCGTGCGGTTTGCCGCGCTCACCAAGGCAACGAAGCTATTTGTCACAAATGTAATATCGTAGCGTTAATAAAAATTTATTAGTCCGGATAAAATACCGAGTCCGCTCGCAATTTATTGCGTTTCTCTACTCCTTCGCGATTCAAAGTTGTTGTACTCCATATCGACGACGTCAAATTAGCGCCGGATTTTTCAACTCGAGAATTGTATAATGAATCAATTAGACGAGCGCGACTATAATAGTAAGTAATTAATGCAACGTGTTTAATTGAATCATTGCTTGTTGTGCGCATTCGCGTTTTAATTAATTAGAAATTTTATCTTTCTTGACAATATTCTCTGCTCGAGAGGGAGTTTGAAATTTCCGTCGCAATGTTGCAAAGTTTCGCAATTCGCGTGCGGTATTTATTAGACTCACACACACGTTCTTCAGACAATTATATTTCGGTAATCTCACGTCAAGATCACGCTTTTGTTTCGAATGCGCACGCAATGGCCGCAATGATCGGTGATATAATAATAAAGTCAAATTTTTCGTTAGGGGCAACGATTCTTCAATTAAAAAACTCCGGAGACTAGAATCTTACTATTCGACCGTGAAGCGTCAGCACGAGTTTTAATGAAAGTGAAGAACCGAAGTTAAGTCATCTCTCTACCAAAGTAAGAAACGTAATGAAGTCTTCTTAAATGCGGCCGTCTCGATTAAAAGGCTTTCCTTCTCCTTCCCGCCCCCTCCCCCTCCTCGAGGTTTTCGCTTCTTTTTCGCGGTTGTCGCGTCACACGCCTACATGCAGACGAGTAATTTCCGAGAACAAAGGGCACGGACTTGAGAGATTAAACTTAATTGCGATCCATTTCCCTCCCCCACGCGTTTCACTCGCGCGCCGCCCGCTCGTCCGCCGGAGATCTGTCGTTATCAAGACAGGGAAATTTCCTTAATCGTTTACTTAATTAGAAAACGGTAAGTGGTTATTAACCGAAAAAGAGGGAAATGCCCAAGATTATCTCTTATACGATGTAATTTAAATAAGACGACGTGGCGTGCGCGCGCGTCCGAGAGTTTGTTAAACTTCAAAATTGGACGAAGCACGTTCCACTCGATCCCGCTAGCAAATAGCTCCGTAGCAGTCTGCAGCACGAACGATCGATCATGAGAGGGGCCCCTGAAGTTCATCCACAACTTACTACCGTAATTATTGCAAGTGATGCCGACAGCACGAGATTAAAAGTTCTTATAAACACAAGTTGGTACAAGTTTACGCAATCAATCTAAATTGCACTATGTAGTTATTAGCGTGTTTTCTATAATATTTTTTAGGAGTATGCGCGCACGCATACACACACACATATATAACAACATCAATAATAATAAAATATACCTGACTAATAGAATGGCGATGTACTCGTGTGAAACTCGGCGTTAACAGTTTGCACCCTAATTCGTAGTATCTGAGATCGCACGTCAGAGCATTCCCCCTCTTCCCTCCCCCCCTCTCTATCTATACAACCAAGGTTAAGATCGCATTATGCAAAACGCGGATGAACCGTGCTTACGTAACACGCCAAAGTTTCGCGACTTGATAGATATATAGTATAACTTGGGGAGTATCGCCCAAGAATTACGCCCTGCGGATGATGAAGTAAGTTATTGGTTTCCTCAGACACATGTTATATAGGTTATATAGGTTGTCTCGTTAAATTACTGCTTTTTTTATCTCTGCCTCATTATTTTTTTTTTGTTTTTTAATCCCTTTAACATTATTCTTTTTTTTTCAGCAAAATACTGGAGCGCATATCAATTAATCTGAAAACATCAGAACAAACCTGATATCCGCAATCAATAAGTCAGTCGCTGTTCGATCGCAGTATTTTTCTCGCGCGCGCGAGATAGTGTCGTCGAATGAAAATTTTTCTCTGCGACACTCGAAAAACACTACAGCGTGACGCGCGACGCTCAATCTCTCTCTACTGCCGGAGTCTCATTAAACGGAATGCATATTTATGGAGACACTGGCAGGGAATACGCGCGTTCGCGACTTCGAGGTTGGTGATTTGCGAGCAGAGAGTAAGGGAGAAAGAGCACGACAGAGCATGACGAGAAGAGAGAAAGAGAGGGCAGGCAAAGGCAGTGCACCCCCGACGTGTCTAGTCGCTCCGTCAGGCGTCACAAATCTTAATGGCGTAATCCGTGCTACGGCGCGCGCCTTTTGATTTTCGTCCTCTAACGATCGCGAGATTTTTTTTTAGCGTCGAGGGTGGCTCGAGTCGCCGGACTGCTCGGTCTGATTACGATCGTATTTCGCCAAGGAAAGTTTCCACGGACCGAACTCACCCATGAAGCCGCACCGGCTAAAGTCTCGGACTAGTTCGAGACCGGGGGTTTCGCTTTCGCGAAGGGCGAAGGGCAACCCCTCGGCCCTTTGTGGTCCAAGCGATTTGGTTTTTAGAGAGCGTACTTTTATTCGAGACCTTCCCTTCCCCCTCCCCCCTCTCTCTTTCCGGTCAGAGGTGTACGTGCGCGATTTATGCGCTCTATGCGGCGCAAGTTCGATGCGGTTTAATTTCAGTGGCGTGAATTCTCAGTGGAAGAAGTTTAAAATTACATTCCGATAAAAAGGCGAGAATACTTTTTTAAAGAGAAAATTATGCGCTCCGCATCTAGAAATCTATCATTTTGAAAGATCTGAAAAAAATAATTTTTTTGTTACATGCGTGTGTATGTTTATGTGGGCGAGCCACTTTGGCGGTGCGATCGATATAGACTCAAAAAAAAAAATTTACTCCAATTTATTGTGTGTATAGCGACAAAATAGCTCAGGTTCTGTCGCGCGCTGTATAAATTGTCATTTTAACGAATGATACAATCGTACCGGCGGTATGATAACGATAGCGAGTTTATATCCTTGGAAATCGTATACAATGTACAGTAATATACGCTTATCTGCGTGCAGCTAGCAGCGATCAGATAAAACACCAGTGTGAGTAAAAACACTATGAGGTTCTACTGCACAAAATTACCGTTAGGTCGATACCCCCCGTTACAATCTATGTAAACCCTTTCTTGTTATACATTTTCTACCAAAGGGGAATTACATTTTCTTCCTCGGATATTAACATGTCATGAAACACGCGTTGTTCTAGATTGTCTAGATTATGTATTACAATACATAAACGGTTCGCTTGTGTGTGTAAACAAAAAAGAAATAAAGAGCAACAGACAAGATTTATATTGTGGGATATACGAAAAAAAGTTTAATTTTGTCTTTCAATATTTTTAATAGAACAAATAAATAAAAACGTCTAATATAAAAAATATCCGGATAATATCTGAAGGAAAAAGATAAAGGAAAAATGCGTTTTGTTTTTGTTTCTTCTCATTTGAATGCAGAATTATATTCGCACATTTAATAAAGCTGTTCTTGGAGTGTGTTTATGCGAGATGTGACTGTTGAACTTGGTCATTACACCGACTTTGTTCGCGAACTTTGTTCTAATGCACTAGATGAGCACGAATGCACTGGGTTAAGTTCCGGGAAGATGATGTAGGTCGCGTTGTGGTTATAGCTTACTCGTTTATGTACTTCTTACCGAGAAATCACGGAACGCTTCAAGAATATTGTGTGCTTGTTCCGCACTCGAGTGAAAGCTAAGTATTTGAACGTTATATCGAGAGATGCGATCAATACCGCGACGAAAACGCATTTAATTATGTCAAAAGTGATTAATCGATCGGAGTGTATTTTTAACCACAACGATTTCTTAAAATGCTTTTTTTTTTCACAAAAATGCGATATGCATTTTCAACAATTAATCCCCCGTTCTTTATAAAACGTGAAGTAATCTCATTAGGAATATAAAATATACATGTATAACATTTAACTTGCGTTAACTTACGTTTATACTTCGCTAAAAAGTAGTACTTCGTACGTTTACTGTTGCCCCGCGAAGTAAGCTGCTCGCAGTTAAACCTGATAACTCTCGCAGAATTAATCTCGGTAATAATTGCGCTCGTATTAGCGCGCAGCCAGCAGTCGCACGCCCATTTAGCTAATCGCATTTACTAATTGTAACCGCGACCGCGCCGCAAGATTTCTGCTCTGACTCGATCAGACAGTTGTTAAACGCAAGATACTTGGATTACAACGTAATACGCCGCGTTCGCTTGTTGCGTAAGATTTACCGAAGATCAGTTTATATAATACTTTGTCTCGTTGAAACGCGCGCGTAAGATTTAATACAGATTGTCAGCTTTGCGATACTGAATTTTTTTAAATTTATTTTTACAGCTAATTTATATATTCGGAATTTACTGAAATATATTCATTAGCTATTGTGTGTAAAATATGTACGAGTTTAGCGCAACTTGTAATATATTTGAAAGTCCCATCCGCAGAATAAATAAAATATAAATGGCACAGATTTTACGCATACATCGCACTTGATGCATCGAAATCCATATTACAGTAGTTGATAAATATCCTTTTAAAATAAATTTTAATCAGCGCTTGATGCGCAAGAAACACGCGTTTAATATTGCAATTTCGGTAATTTTTCATCATTCAAGCGAGAGAGATCGTGTCAGAGGTCAGACGTTACGTAAAATACAGAGCAACAGCTGCGCTATTTACCCTTCATTATAATCCGCGCTAATTTGAATGCGCGCATGTATTATAAATTTTCCTCTGCATATATATATATATATATATATATACACATATCCGTTCTCGTCGATCTCGTTCAGGTGTCGCCTTTCGCAATTAATACGGACGTTAGCGTTTTAGGGGGAAACGAGTCGCGCGAATTTAACGGCGCAAGTTTTCCGCAATCTGGGAATGAAATACGTTTTCGTGGCAATTACCCGGCGTATTCGCTAATTGTACTCGCGGTCGCAACGACAATGTGATTCTTTTATTTTTTTTTTTTCTTCTTCCTTTCTTCGCGTCGCGCCAATGCGAGTTATTAAATGTGGAATCCGCGCTCGTTCGTCCCCGCGACGTCGCGTCGTCGTGCCAGGATTGCGGAAACTTGTTATCACCGTCGTCGCGTTGTCGTCGTTCGTTTTTTTCTCGCGTTCTTCAGAATTCGCGAGCGCACGTGCATCGATGCAAATAACCTGGTCATCTCTCTCTTTCTCTCTCTGTTTATCTCTGTCTGTCTCTATCTATCTGTCTCTCTGCACGGGCACCGTTAATTCGCTTACGTTCTATTCGTGCTCCCAGCAAAAAGGTAATTATTTTCATTCGGACCGGAAAGTGCCTAACGAAGCGAGTCGCGTGTTACTGTTCGGACGGTTCGCGTTCCGATTGCTGCTTTGTGTCGCTAACTAGGAACGTTTGTTGGGTCTCCTGGTCTCGGTTTTCGGATCCCGTCCCGCGGCGTTGTGTAATCATAAGCGATTGTTAATACAACGGGACACATTAAAACGGGACGCGACGTTATTTCTGCGATGAAAATTAAATGTTCGCGACGTTTATCCGGCTTAAATTGTCATTCGGCATTTTTGCCGATAAAAACCGTTTGCAAAATGTCTCGTCTCTTACTCGGGAAGATCGCGCGGCGAAATGCGATTTCCAAATATAAATGTCACTTATAGCGTGCATTAAACGTCGCTTCAATTGATTTAAACATAATTATATATTTTTTTTTAATCAAAATTTAATTATATTTAATACAGTCTTATCAGTTTTACGCAGCGCTTGAAAAATCCAGTTGTTTTTACGCAGCGAATTACCGACACGTTTATCCATCATTATATTAACATTGTGCTAAAACTAAAATCGTTTGGTGTTCAAACTTGATAGCAACATCTTGTTTTTTTTTTTTAAAGACCGATTTATTACCAGATGTGCTACATCGACGCGCTTACATTTTTATTCCAGACACGACAATGTTCGTTAAACATTCAAATTTTTTGAGTTTTATTTAGTCGAAACATCTGTGAACATCCATTATTATGAATGTTTTTAAGAATATTTGACTTGTAAGAAAAGGTCAATGTGGTCAATCTTTCTCTTCTCTGAATATAAGTAACGAAGCGAGACCTTCGAACTCCAATTATAGAACAATAAATCAGACACGTCAAACTCTCTCGCAGTTCGCGAGACACTTCGCGAGAGACACCAGCCACGGCGATTGCAATTTCTGATAAGCTTTTGCTTCCGATGACTGTGTATCTCTCGCTCCGTTCGTTTCTCAAATCGTATTGTCACTTTGAGGGCTGTCGGACTATTATTTCTGGACGAATTAACTGGAGAGAGAGACACACTGCTTGACGCCGGGACGTATACAAGACGCTCGTTATTTTCTCCTTCCTTGCGGAGTTAAGCCTGCGGAGAATTGATCGGCTGGAATTGGAGAGAAGACAGATTGAAACTTTTCTAGACTATCATAAACGGTAAAATGCGGTGGCGCAGTGGTTCTCTGAAAGTTTTATGAACGAGCAACGCGCGAAATTTTATCGTACACGGAAAAAAAAATTTTTGCTATTATATGGTCAGCAAGGAAAATAGTTGAGTCTACGAAATTGTTCGTCAACAAATTGTTCATCAAATCTCAATAATCTCAACAAATGTCTTTTTGCTGGCCATATAGTAACTAATTTTTTGCTATTCTAGCGAATTTTTTTTTCCGTGTACATTTTGCACTTGTTTATTAAATGTGCTCTCGCAATATACACGTGTATATTATATTTTCGGTCGAAATTTCGGATATCGGTGATCCTTCCTGTTGGTGTTGTATTAATTTTAGTTTTATACGTGGCAAAAATTGCGCCAAATTCACCGAATTCTGTGAGCGAGCGGTAAATTTATCGCCGCACGCTTTTGTGTGATCCGATTTATAAATATAACCACCTCCGGAAATCTATCTATTTAAAGTATCTATTTAAAGTATCTATTTAAAAAGAAAATCGCAGAGAAAAGACCGCAGAAATAAGAGAAAAATAATGGATAAAAGAATGAAAACTAATTAAATAAGAATACTTAATATGTGACTTTGGAGTAGAAAAAAAAAGAACGTGTAATTTCTGAGATAAAACGAAGAATAAATTGATATCGTTACAAGATATATTCAAGGAGATTTAAACGACTCGAGATAGACGAATAATTACAATCCCGTTTTCATTGAATATCACGCTCGAACGTTAGCGCGAATCCCGATTTGTTGCGTCGTGAAAATTCTGATAAATCCCGAACGACAAAATAACGCGCGGACCCGCGGTGAAATTGCGCGTTAAAAGAGAGTTCGATTTCAAAGCGGCGGTTATTATTGGTCACGCTCGGTTCGCGCTACGTTATTTCAGCCGTTCATAATTAAAGAACAAAAATTCGAGATAAAAGTATTTCCAGTTGCGCGCTACTCTCGTGTGTGTGTGTGTGTGTGTTTGTGTGTACGTGGCTGTTAACTTCCGCTGTGCGCGCGCGTTTCTGTTATTTTTATTTCCGACTGATATAAATGTATCAGACGTAAACGAGGCCACTAATTTTTCCTCAACCGTGAAAATGACATGAAGTTTCCAAAACGGGCCGGTTTGCGGAAACTCGCGTCCCGACAATCGAAGACGATTACACGAACCTGTCGAGCCGAAAACGGGGAAGATCTCGATTCTCGACCTCGCGGCGCGATCTCATAATGATTCCCCAGTGCAACGATTCGCATGCTCGCCCACGCATTCCTCTCTCTCTCTCTCTCTCTCTCTCTCTCCTTCGCTTTAGTGCGAAGTTTTACGTGCTGGAAATTAGGCGCCAGGAGACGGCGCGGGACAGTGTGCTCGCGTACGTGTAACGTGTATCCTCGTGGGCCCGTCGCGTGCGAAATTTCAGGATATCAACGCGATAAGGACGGCTGAACTTTCTCCGAGTGCACAAGCGATACAATCACACACGCGCGCGTTCACGGATCGGAGCTATCGAGTGTCCGATTGGATTGCGAAGCATCGCGCGAGCAGAGGAGGAAGAGGAAAGTCCTCGTGAGTGGTAGAATTTCAACTTTAAATTCTAATTTCGCGCGAGTAAATCAGAAACGCGTCGCGGCTGATGCGAAAGATGTTTCGAAAAAACAAATAAATAACTTTCGCGTTTTTAAGCGGCAACTTGAAGCACGAGGACAAATGAAAGAGAGATGAAGAATTGCGACATCAGCTGAGACGCGATTTTCGAGAAATGTTAATTTACGACGCGCTCTAAAAAGTCTCTTGTGCGCGAGATAAGAGAGGAATCACGAAATGTCGCGCTCACGAAATGACGGCAATACAGAATAATAAAACGATTTGAGAGGATGTTGTTTAATGCTTATCCGGCGACATTCGGGAGAAAATTAAAACGCGATTTACGAGCGGGTCTTACGCGCGCGAAAAAAATTGCCGCGCCGAAGAGCCGCTAAGCCCCTAAGCTTCTTAGCATGCTGCTGATATGTCTCATTTTATAACGACGCCTTTCCGCTCGTTCGCAAAATTACAATATTTTTCCGAGACTGCGAGACGTTCGGCCGCCGATAATTTCACGTAATAGGATATAACCGCGCGATAGCATCGCGCGCTGTCCGATTCCGCCCGCGCAATTCTGAGAGGCGAGGAAAGGCGAGAGAGGAAAAGATAAGATTCCCCGGTGATGACGGCGTATTGGACTCCAGCGCGCGCGACGAATCTAAATGTATTACAAATTGCGACTTCGCAATCCACGGCGGATCTAACAAGTAAGTTGAAGCAAAGTAATCCGCGGAAACGACCGACTATCCGCTTGAGACGACGACGCCGGCCACCGTCGTCGTTTACCCCGAAAATGGCGGCGCAATTCCTGGAACGGCCAGGAATCGTCGAGTTAATATCGGCAGAAGCATTAGTGTGTTCGGCAAGGGTGGAAAGAGACGGTGGCATGCCGCGGGTAATACAGGCGTCATGCAACGGCACACGCAACCACAAAAATCTCGTGCAACACACTCTCGCGCCTTACGCCTACTCGCGCACCTACCCTTGTTTCCTCCGTCGTTTATTCTCTTTCTCTCTTTCTCTCTCTCTTCTCGACGACGGTCATAAACCGTGTGTATCGGTGATGCATTCACGTGTGCGTTTGTGTAAACCTGCGTTACAGCAGAATGGTCGGCACACATCGTCCGCATAACGGCTGTTCACATGAAGCTCGTTGCACGGACAAGAAAGAGCGACGTCGTCGCCGAGGGTGACTGTATTAAAGGTCGAGCAGAGACGAGGGGGAGGCGTGAAGGGGGAAGTTGTTTCGTTGCAAATCATAGGTGCCGCGCGACGACCGTGCGCACGATCTGACCAACGATTTCTTTGTAAACCGTCGTTGTCGCCACGAAGACTCATTATGTTCCAAACCCCTTCTTCCAACCGCCGGAATAGTCGGATCTTATTTTTAGAAAGCACAGCTCGATGAACCGAACTCACGGTACCGGCGCGCTCGTAAGAGGAGTCGTTAAAATACATAATCGAGAAACGCGCCGGCACTTGAACGCGGAGGTGTCGTCGCGCCAGTTTTAGGTCCTCGGTGTTCGTTGTTTTGCTTTTGTTTTCCTCTCTCGCCTTTCCTCGCCTCGATGTTATGCGGCGGTGTGTCGTGTACATACACGTACGGCGCGATGTGTCTATCCTTCCCCTCCAGTGTAAACATTTTGCACCGCGACACCTTTTCCTACCTGAGCGAGCAAAGTGCAAGATTAATTTCCGCATTATCGCGCTTGATGCATGCGATCGCCTGCGATTCTCATCTCTCTTATATTGTTTACGGAAAATACACTGTGTGTGTGTGTGTGTGTGTGTCGTTGAAACTTGAAATCAGACCATCACGTTGACGCTGCACATTTGCGGTTCTACGGTTTTGTAGACCAAACATTTTTTTCTTTTTTTTTTGCTTTTTAAATCACATAGTTGCCAACCGATAACAATTTTTTCAAAAACTCCGCAACAACTTTTTAACGCGAAAAAGGGTCGCAAGAGATATTAGCTGTAATTTAATTGATTCTACGTCCCGCATGTAAAGTGAAATAGCGAATGAAATTTTAAAGAGCGTAATTATGAGATATTATACCGTACATACTCATATGTAATATATACACACACACACACACACATATATATACACACACACACACACACATATATATATATATATATATATACGTGTAAAATAATATTTTTATTAAGCGTATTACCGAATGTGAACGCGCAAGTCAACTCTCTCTCTCTCTCTCTCTCTCACACGTGCGAGAGACATTTTAATGATTTAGTCTACTCAGATAAAATTGTAACATGTATATAAAATGACACATCAAAAATCATATAAACTAGTAAAAGAAGTACATTCACACTTATTACTCGAAAGTGAAATATTATAACGTACATTTAAAGTGCGCCTTTAATAAGTAAATGCACGACACGGCGGAATTTCTCGTATTCTCTGGCAAATCCAGAGTGAATTCCTGGGAATCCAAAATAGTATAACCTCTCTGGAGATTAATCGATAATTTGGGATATGAGAATGGACTTCATACGCGTGTGTGTGTGTGTGTGTTTTAACTTCTCGTGAGTACAGCTTTACATTATGTAACATCTTTACATAAAGCGCGCACGTCCATTTTATGTGGAACAAATGGATGTATAAAATTTGAGAAAAGTGTGCTGCGTTATCCATTTTATAAATGTACACGATGTATGTAAAACTTTAAAAAACATTTTCTTCTGAGTGAAAATGAGAAATTGATAAATATCCACGCGATATTAACATCGTTTATTTGATATCTTTTGATATCTCGTTACACGTTCGTTACAACATGATGTTTTTCCAGTATTTTATACCAACGTTTTATACACGTGGTGAATATGTACATATATATTTAAAAAAAAGGTTTCCATTCTATTCCTTAATGATATTCGACCTCTATTACAAACAAATGCCGGCGAACATTTACAAACGGAAAAAGCTATTTCGCCCATATAAACGACAAAAATAGTCTTTTACCCATCGCGCTTTTTACCCGTGTGTGAAAGTCCGCGTCTTCTTTTTTACATTTTTCTCGTGGAATATTGGCTCAGAACGGTAATTCGGTTAACCACCTTTTGCAACTACAGCAAACCGCTGCTGTATCGTTTGCTTCGACCTCGAAACAATATTCGGGCAAATGTACTTTTCGCGTGGAATCAAATACGGCGCGGCCACCATATATTTGCATATATATATTTATCAATACATTCCAATTATTTGTGCGGCGAGGCTTGTTTTCCGTGAGCAAACTCCTGGACTGCCTGATGTATCAATATTATCGACACGCGCCAGCCTCGGTCGCCATTGTTTTTTTTTTTTTGTTTTTTTTTTTTTAATTTTTTAAACCTCTAGTCAACAACATAATTACGCAGAGTGCAATGCTGTGTTTTATTCAATTAAATTCAGACACTTCCTGATTGATGTTACAGCGCGACGCATGTTTAATTGATAATATTTCGCGTTGATGACGTTCGTTATTTTGCGTAGTCCCTTTATTAAGATTTTCGCGTGTTAATTGTAAATTTGCACGGTTTGGCGTTTTATTAATATTTACCATCACCAATGTACACAGAATTTTGCGAAAAGAGAAACAACAAGCGCTTATTGTTTTCTTCACGAATAACGAAAATTACATCAAGTCACAAAAATTGAACAAGCAAAACAAATCGAAATAACACACTCGATAACATTCAAAATACATTTCATTTTAATGATATCGAAATCGAATCTGCGGAAGATAAATTACAGACGAGCGAGATGGTCGATTTTCCCGCAGTTATCGGGCGTGTATTTTCGTTCGTGGACACTTCTTTCACAGAACATTTATTCACGTCTCAAGGTATATCAGAGCATCGCGAAAAATAGTAGGTGGAAATTCTGGGGTTGCGAGCGCGGGAATAAGATCCATATCGCGAACTGAACGCGGATATCACGAGAATGCGCGCTCGAGCGACGTTCAGTCCGTTCCACATTTTCGTTCATCGATCGTTGGTTCAAATCGGATCACGCTGCAATTCTCTCTTTTTCTTCTCTTCCCTTCTCTCGCATTGCCCTTGATCCTTGTTCGCGGAGTAGTAATTGGCGAAACGACGTCAAAGGTCGCGAAGTAACAACCCCGCGTGGATTACACGCGCGCGTGCGTACGCGAAGTTGATTAAATCACTCGCCGGGATCGGCCCGTTCGCGCGCGCAAGCGATAATTATCGCTCGTTAGCCCGTTATGTTATCTGAATTTGTAATCAATACTCGGGAGGAAGTTCGAAGCATCGGTCCGCTCTTGCCGCGCACAGTTCCCGCGCGGACTCACGCTGCGATGACAAGCTGCTAATTTCTCCGCGTGTTCGGTCACGCACGATCGATGTCGATAACTACTTTCCTTTCTCTTGTAAATATTAAATTGAGTAACAAAAATTAAAACAATATCTAATATCTTAACTATTCTAGAATTTAAGTGCAATTTTCTAATGGCATTTATTTCGTTATGGATTCCTATAGGATAAAAAAATTGTGTGTGACAGTTCGATATTAATAATAAACGAGAGCGTTCGAACTAAGTAATTTTACAGATTAAATAGTTGATTAAGTGTTCTCGTTCGAACGGCGACTAATTACCGTTGATAAA
>QVOB01019071.1:0-16892 GCA_014839585.1 Pseudomyrmex concolor | reverse complement strand
CTCCCGGAGTTTCAACCTCTTCCGATTAATAGCGGCCGCGCAAGTGGTTATTAAAATGTGTCAGGTTTTTCTGCCCAACCCTGTACATACAATAAAGGATCCGGGACGTCTAAAGTTATACAATAAAATGAAAAAAAAAAAAAGTTTTTTTTAACTGGTCATCAATTTTTTTCACTTTGTTATTCTATAAATTTGGACGTCCCGGATCCCTTATTATATGTAGTTTAATTGTAGAAAAGAATTTATTAATTCACAACAGCCAAACAAAAAGAGTGTGCGCAAAAAAAAATTCAGTTTTATCGATAAAACAACTTTAGGATGCCCTTAAGTATGCGTCAATCGCGTATACTGACGTGTGCTTCGACGTGTAGAGCTTCTCGTGTTGTATCACGTAATTGTCCTCGTATGTAATTTACATATTATTTACAGACAGTATTGTTTGACCGATTCGAGTATTGCTTTTCAAAAACAAAATTGCGCTGTTTATTTTTGTATAATAAGTTTATTTTTACTTAGTAATATTTATTTTGCAACTTAAACCGGCGGGATTAATTTAACGTTTGAAGCCACGAGTTTATTCAAGTCACTTTTCAAAGAAGGGTTATTCTTTAGATCGGTCAAAGAACACCTGAATTTCAAAGTTCAAGCAACGCCTTTTCCAGCATCTCGCCTTGTTTCTCATTCACCATTACATGTATATTACGTTGCTTGCGCTTGTTTCTCAGCTGGTAAAATGTTTATTTCAGATGCCTTAAGGATGTATCGATCAAAATATCGTATATATTGTCGTTTTAAAGTAAAGCGGAAAATAAGATACGAACTATTTTTGCTTTTGTAATCTTTAAAAATATTCTCTCGAGAAAATGCTTGATTATTCTTTTTAATTACTAGACGTCTTGTGATATTCTGTAAACTTTGCGTAGCTTTACATAGTTTTTTTTTTTTTTTTTTTTTTTTTTTAATAAGAATTATTTTCAAGCAATTGCTGTTATTATTGTTTCCAAATTCTCTTTCCGTTCTTTTCGGAAGATGTAATAAATCTCAAAGAGAAACTCGTTTTCAGACGCGTCCTACAGGAGAAAGCTCCCGATATGCCACAATACACGTAAGCGTCCCTGACTATAGTAATTTCCGGTATCATGCTGTGTTACATTATTATTATTATTATTATTATTATTATTATTATTATTATTATTGTTGTTGTTGTTATTATTATTATTATTATTATTATTATTATTATTATTATAAGTTAAACGCACTTCCGCGACGCGATTTCTCATTTCGCCGATTCACCTGCCGCAGCGGACAAAGCGACACGGATTACCATGGGAGTAACGGACAGGCGGACACCCATTCGTTGCATTCGTCTCACTTGTCTGTCCAGGAAGATCCTCTGCTCATTCGAACTCACAAGCAACAAACTTCTCAGCAAGTGAGATATTATTAGCATATACATAATATATTTCCCATCCGAAAATCCCGCAAATCTTTCTTGCACGATTTGTAAATTACACAATGTTCAATATTTTCATCAGTTTGATTTTTCTTTTTCTTAGGTAACGACCGTGACGAAAGTGGTGCGTGAGGTTTCCCACATGGAGCCAGATCCAGGCGCGGTCAGTTATATGTCGGTGCCGCTGATGTCGCAGGAATATCAACATGCGGATCCGCGTTACTCCGCGGATCCGTACATGGTCAGTTTTGACCATTACGACCCGTATCTCGGGTATCCGCCGCAGCCTGGATACCCGGGACCTCACGGCATCTACATGCCGCGGTCGCACTCTCCACACAGTCCTCACAGTCCGTCAGAACATAGTCGTGCTTCCCCGCCACACGGTATGTATATTCGTCGATATACATATAGGGTGAGCTCCGATGTGTGAGCCGCATTTATCGAAAACTCAATTTATCAAATAGTTAATTTACAATGTTAAAGACAAATAAACTATACTAAATAAAATTCTATATATGTCTTTTAATATAAGAAAAATTACGAATACAAAATCTCTTATATCTTAAAAAAAAAATGTTTAAAATTTGAAACCACCATCAAAATATTTAGAATTCATTCTTTGTAAGACGAGAAAGAGCGAGAGAGAAAAAGAGATTCTGAAATCATGTTTTTATTCATAAACATGACTATTGGATTAATGCTTTAACGTCTTTGGAAAATGATCCAAAGGAGTGAATCTTCAGTAGTAACAGTATAAACACACAATGATTCCTCTCTTCCGCAGAGTACATGCGCAAGGGCGCGCCTTACGTGGAAGGTAGCTATAACGACATCGACCCCGGTTTAAATCCCGCTTTGCAAGACCATTATCGCATTACTCCGAGTCCAGGTGGTCCCGGAGATCAGTACGGTATGTAGAAATGGACTCCAACAAGTCCCCGTTTTCTTCCATTTGTTCCCTCGCTCGCGCTTCTCGAAGAAACCGGAAACAAAAATTCGATTTTGAACGATTTTACAACCCCCCTCCCCTCCCGGTGTTTTTACGATCGCGATTAGATTGCGTGTGTTATAGCCATGTAAACAGACGAAAATATACCCGCCGCCGGTTGTCGACGGTTTGCACAGGATACCGCATAATTCACTTTAAAACTATCTCTCGCAGAGTCTGACGCTGCTTGTTATTTTTATGTTCACTCTAGATCGAATCAGCAACACGTGGAATATGGATGACTCCGGTGAACCCTCTCAGCATCCTCATGGTAGGGTCATATATCTACCACTTGTCTATCTCGCTCTAACTTTCTTTCTTGCAATTTTCTTTATGTCTGTTTTTAATTGAAATATTTGAAGACAAAAATTTAATCACCGACTCTTCTCCTCGAAGAATCCTGAATTTACTTTGATAACTATCCATATTCCATTGAACGACGTTTTTTCAAATATCTAATAAATATCAACGTATCAATAACGTATCTAAAATGCACATACTCTAATTATCACACATAAAAGTTATATAATTAGAAATGAATATAATTAAGATTAAAATATCAAAAATTATCTGTGTATGTGTTTTCAACATTGTTTTAGATTTTTTTTTATCTTCTTATGGTTTTTGTAAGGAGATAAAAACCTGATTTGGACGACGCAACGTTTTGTTAGCAACATAATATTATTAAGAGATAACAATGTTATACGTTCATATTTCTATAGCAGCTTTTTATACTTTAACCTTCCTTCTTGTTAATCTTATTATATTCTAAACATAGATAAACAGTTATCACAGAGATAACGTGATAAGTGAATTATGCTCTTCTTCAAGTTCAGTCTGTCGATGACACAAACGTATCAAACTGATAAGTTAATTAAAACAAAAAAAACAAATATGAGCGATGACGCATGTTTTCTTAAACGTTTTCAGATGAAAGCAAAGTGGCCTACGGATACGTGTCGCCATCGCCATACGGACCTGTGGGATACGGGCCCGCCGTGGGTGTCGGGCCTGTGCCAAGCGACGTGCCTGGTTACGAGGAGGGCCATCCGGGTGTACCACTGACATCGGGTGTGCCACCTGGTATTTTCGAAGACGAAGTGCATCTGCAGCGGCTTCAGTCGCGTCATCCAGTGGTGCCTGGTATGGCGAGTCCTCTCGATGACGATCAGAAGTCCATGCGCTGGCGGGATCCGAACCTATCCGAGGTGATCGGTTTCCTCAGCAATCCCAGCAACGTCATCAAGGCAAACGCGGCCGCCTATTTGCAGCACCTCTGCTACATGGACGATCCTAACAAACAGAAGACACGCAGTCTTGGCGGCATACCGCCGTTGGTGCAGCTACTGGAACACGACAATCCGGACGTGTACAGAAACGCGTGCGGCGCACTTCGAAATCTGTCTTACGGCCGGCAGAACGACGAGAACAAACGCGCGATCAAGAACGCCGGCGGAGTACCGGCTCTCATCAATCTGCTGCGAAGAACATCAGACGCGGATGTCAAAGAGCTTGTTACAGGAGTGTTATGGAACTTGTCCTCGTGCGAAGTACGTTCTTTGTTCGAACATGAATTCAATTTTAATTTCAAGCCGCGGATTATTATATAAGTTTTGCAATTATAGGATCTAAAGAGGTCGATCATCGATGACGGCGTAACGATGGTGGTGAACAACATAATAATACCTCACAGCGGCTGGGACCCGAGCTCGTCGAACGGCGAGACGTGTTGGTCCACGGTCTTCCGAAACGCGTCCGGCGTGCTGAGGAATGTTTCTAGCGCAGGCGAGTACGCGCGAAAGAACTTACGCGAGTGCGAGGGTCTCGTGGACGCGCTCCTCTACGTGGTGCGTTCGGCGATCGAGAAATCCAACATCGGCAACAAGATTGTTGAGAATTGTGTGTGCATCCTGAGAAACCTGAGCTATCGTTGTCAGGAGGTTGAGGATCCCAATTACGACAAACATCCGATCCAGTCCACGGTGCAAAACAGAGTGGCTGCACCCGCGAAAGGTGAGACCAAAGGGAAACGAGAAAAGGAGAATTTACGTAACTTCGGACACACGCGCGCGAATTCAATACGTGGGATTCAATGCGGTTCAAATCTCTCTTCTCTTTGAAAAGAGAAACAAGAGAAAATTATAATCTAAATTCGATTTAAATTCGATCCCATCTGTAATCTGTACATTTTTAACCTGAATTTACATAGGGTTTTATTTATTACAGAGAAGTTAAATGTAATCTCTGAGTGAAGAATATATAACAGTAATACTCGCGCTTCGCACGCGTATTCCTTTAATTTTACTTTGTTTTATTCTGACTTTGTTTTGAAAATTTAAAAAATTGAGGGAAATACCGGCTTTATATCTTTAAATAAAAGTTTGTACAATTGCACGGCTATTTAAAATTAAATTAAATTTCCTGCAAAAAAAAAACGATAAAGCGCAATTGAATCTTTTGTATTGCAAAATAAAGTGACCGATACGTGTAAATTGACACTTTGGGTGAGATTTGCGTGCATACAATTGTGAACATCTTAACACTTTTACACGTATACATGATTTTGACTGTCAGCGGGTGTCATGTATGTGTGATTTTCGTCATCACGTATGTGTGAACGATAGTCTTATTAGTTTTTATATAAACAATGTTTTTGTACAAAGGTCGGTTTGAGCAATCGCGAAACATGCCCGCGGATAACGCGGAAAGTTATCGCCCAAAATGTCTCTCGCCGTGAGAGTGTTAACAGCGAGATAAATTCTAGAAAAAAAAAGTCTCGAGAGTGTCGCCTTCGAAAGGACTATATGTTTTCGTAGCACCTAAAATCTTCTCTTTCGAGTCTTTCGAGTATGCATGTGAGCGCAAGTGAGATTTGTGTATGTGTATAAAGATCGGGAGGGACGAGTGTGGAAGAGGTAAATGATTCACCCCTTAAACCAACTGTGAAATTAGATAACCGGAGACACGCAACTTTCCTGCTGCATGCACTTTTGTGCGGCTATTGTGTGCGGTGACTGTCATGTAAAATATATAGTTTTAAAACACAATTAAATTGTCCCACGCTAAATTTATACAAACTAATTTGTCGAAAGTTCGTTTAAAATCATTGCGTGCGTGATATAGTAGTGCCTCGCGTATTTGCCGCATGTTTTCCTCAATATCTCTCTGCAAATTATCCCTACAAATTTCTAGAAGTGCTTCGCAGAAAGTACTCGGTCTAGGCTTTCTGCGAAGCACTTCTAGAAATTAGTAAGGATTACTCGCAGAGAGATATTGAAGGAAACATGCGGCAAATACTCGAGGCATTACTGTATTTCGAATGTTTTAAACTGCAGTTTGTCGTCCATTTGAACTATATACTATGCGCGAGTAGTTCCTAAAACAGTTCGCCAGTTTACAAATTTAATAAATAAATAATTACGTTAGGTTTTGATCATTCTCGCGAATTAGTAAATCGGTAATTCTATTACTCGTATGTCACGCAGTTGCTGATATTTCTGGCATAGCCAACTGGTAGTTGTAGATAGCTAGTTTATGTAGCGTGTTAAATTTGATTAAAACTTATGGACCGATTTAGTGTGAGGTAGCGAAAATAAAAATTCCTATCACTTCGGAAATAGAACTTATGAAATGATGATGGCAAAAACGTAATCGAAAGTAGGTAATGTGTAGTGGATAATTTTAATCTGTTTACAAAGATATCTTTTACATAATTATTTTTTTTTTATTAATTTATCTATCTTTCTCTTTTTTTAATCTCTGTTAATTTCTGCATTTCTGAACAACAGATACTTATACAGTGTGTCCAGAAATAAATATAGACAATCCCGTATGTCTTTTTACTTTCTTCTTTTCTTTAAATTTTTTTATAGAATAAAAAGAGTTTTGATCTCTTTTTTTTCTTTAGTTTACTTGTATATTAATTTTTTGCGAATCCTAGTTCAGCATGAATTAAACTGTGTTTCGATCTTTTTAGCGTACAGTTTATGTCAAGGTAAGCCTCCTTTTTTTCATCGATAAAAACTCCATCGAGCAAATTAGTTGCTGCTTGCTTTGCTTTGCCAAGCCATAAGCTGATCATCGTATTATCATGAGTTTGTTTTCCCTATTTTTTTGAATTTTTCATTTCAAGTTATATTTAATCTCGCTCTCTGTATTTTTAAGCAATTATTTATACTTCTGTATACACTGTCTATTTTACGTTCAAAAAGTAAAAGATACCAAAAGTGAAGTTAATAGCTTGCTGCAAAGTGTAACAGATACTTTACAATTTCGTTTCGACTTTTTTCCTTTACATACTTTAGTTAATTTAGCAGGTTAGCTAGATATAACATTTAGAAATGTAATAGGTTGCTTGAGGAACATAACACAACACGATTGAAAATTTTCTCTCGATATCGCTCGAAAATTGCTTGAAAATAAAATAGTTAAAATTTTGCGGTAGGAGAAATCTGATATTTTTATTGTTAATTCAACTTCTTTCTGAAAAATTCAATCGGCCTCTGAAATAAAATCTGAATCCGACTAATGAGATTGATCTTTATCTTGATTTTATATACTTTACGTCTTTTTCTCATATGATTCCATAGTAGGTTTAATTTTATCGGTTTGCTTCGTAGGTGAGAATCTGGGTTGTTTCGGCGGCAGTAAAAAGAAGAAGGACGGTCAGCCGGTCCAGAAGGAAACTACTACGTCGCGTACGACGAGTCCACGAACCGAGCCAATTAGAGGAATGGAATTGCTCTGGCAACCGGAGGTGGTCCAGTCATATCTTAGTCTTTTACAGTCTTGTTCGAATCCAGAGACACTGGAAGCCGCGGCTGGTGCGCTACAGAATCTCGCTGCCTGTTACTGGCAGCCGAGTATCGAGATTCGCGCGGCCGTTCGTAAAGAAAAGGGCCTCCCTATATTAGTCGAACTCTTAAGAATGGAGGTACAAACTCAAAAGATTCAAGTATGTTATTAACCACATTTTTTACTTTATTTAACTGAGAGAAATAACAAGGCCTTTAAGAGCTTATGCGCTGGATATATATGCGAAATACTTTTAAAGGCTTTTAAAAGCTTTATATTTCTCTCTTAATTAGATACTAATAAAACCTTATTTCGATTATTTGTTATTTACTTCCGTGTGTACTTTATATTTTAGTTATAATATTACTTACATACTTTTCCATTTTATATTTTACAGTTATTATTTATTTTTATACCTATTTTATTTTTATTTTATAAATATTTAAAATAGGAAAACTAACTAATATTAAATCACTAATATTAAAACTTAATATGTACATATTAATGACACTGTAATATAAGCGAAGTTACTTATCAACTTTTGTAATGTAAGCAAAGTACTTATTAATGTTTTTTTAGGTGGATCGAGTGGTTTGCGCGGTGGCGACTGCGCTGAGAAATTTGGCGATAGACCAGCGCAATAAAGAATTAATAGGCAAGTACGCGATGAGGGATCTTATTCAGAAGCTACCATCTGGAAATAATCAACACGATCAAGCAACGAGCGATGACACGATCGCCGCGGTGCTCGCTACGCTCAACGAAGTCATCAAGAAGAACGCCGAATTCTCGCGGTCGTTACTCGATGCCGGTGGCGTCGACAGATTGATGAATATCACCAGGCAACGCCAAAAATACACGCCTCGTGTGCTTAAATTTGCAGGTAAATAGTTGAAAACTTAAAATAATTGTTCAAAAAATGTATACGCACTTCTTTTATTTACGTTATGTATTTTTAGGTCAAGTGCTATACACCATGTGGCAACATCAAGAACTAAGAGATGTATACAAAAAGCACGGTTGGAAGGAACAAGACTTTGTTACGAAAACCGTAGCCGCCAGAAATTCAGGGCCTAATTCACCCAACAACGCCAATAGGTAGTTCTCGATAAATTGACTTTTATTCATATTCAATTATTACGACAGTTTTGTTATAATAAAACTACTGTTTCTTTTTTTTTAAGGGGATCCTTTAAGGTTTTTCCTTAAGTGCGTATTTGTTGTGTTCAGTTAATAGTTTGATTTCTTTGGGACTCCGTTTATTTTTTTGTTTATGATTTATTTGTTCTACAATGTTACGCAAGAGATTTATTTTTCGTAGATTTTTTTTTTTTTTCACGCGGAGTCCTCGAAATTTCTTTTAGGGATTTTCGATTCTACGTTAAAATGTAGTTACGATTGCAGCACTTTAAATCGACCAATGGCGAGTCAGGGGAGCACGAGATACGAGGATCGAACGATCCAACGTGCGAACATGAATTCGAATAATGTCGGTCGACCTACTATATATCAATCAGTAAGTAACAACAACCAACAGCATCACTAAAATAAATACACGTCAAGTAGATACATCTTAATAGATTGTCGAATAAAAAATTTAGAGAGAATTTTGAGAAAAGTTACACACACGCGCGCGCGTTATATGCAAATTAAAAGTATAACGCCGACAAATATTTTTAAGGAGAAATCTTCGTTAGGTATTCAGATACAATGAAATACGAGCGCATTTTCGAAAATTATGAGCAAAGTCTTCAGTTTCTTTATTTACAGGTTTTGTAATTTTGCGGACTCGAAAACAAATTTAAATTGTTAAAAATGTATTAGTTTTCTTCTAATTATCTTACATAGCGTTCATCTTAGACTCGCAAAGAGAGTGTGTACGCGATACAAGTATTTATCTAGAACAATCGATATATTTGGGACAAATAATTGTGCCAAACGAACGAGGTATCACTCCATTATCTTTTAATCGGACATTTGTACTTTGCGTATCACAAATCATATCGTAAATATTTTTAGTTGAACAATTTGCAACACGACAATTACTGTCTTCTCGAGGTTTTTTTTTCACTGATTATAAATTTTATTTTATTCTTATTTTTGTTGCTCATCTTTTTTCGTTAACTAAATATTCAAAACAAAATTTGTATACGCACTAGAAAGTTTTTTTTTTTAATAAAAACGTGCTATACACATTCAAGTAAAGATTGAAATTAATCGCTATACGTGTAAAATGTATTTGACACTTAGTAGACTACAAGGACTATATTGAGAATTTAAATGTTTATATTATACTGCACGAACTCTGGACCAACTTTCTCTTTTTAATAACGCCGCGTAGCCACTTTCTAAATCACGTGACACACCTTTTGCACAGTTTTCATGCACCAGTTTTTCCAAACCGTCAATCACTTTAATTACGGAGATAAACAATTTTCTCGCATATAATCTGAGAAACTCACTGCGCGTTGTTACCGTTATATAAAGATTTTTAGATCTAAAAAAAGGGGGGGGGGAATATTCGAATTATCCGTGTCGTCATTTTGTACTTTAACACTTCTGTCTCCGGGACGAAACACGTACACTAAGAAGTTACGGCTGACAAAATCACTGCCTATACAAACACACGCGTCTGTGCCGATAGTAAGTTAGTTTAACTTGTACTTAAGAAAATGAGTGATTGTCAAACATTACGAAACACAGACATTTGTATGTCGAGCTAGAAAGTAAATTTGATTTTCCACAAAGGTTGATATACTATATTACTTAATTGTTAAAAACGCACACATTTCTCGTTTCAAGCTAAATTATTATAGCGTTTATAATCTTTGTGGTATCGAATTTTTGTACATACAAAGTTTAGAAGAAATGTATTAATTGAAATTTTGATTTATTTATTTTTAACTTTTGATTTCTGAATTTATATCTTATGTTCAAAA
The DNA here is from genome assembly GCA_014839585.1 of Pseudomyrmex concolor. NCBI lineage: Eukaryota > Metazoa > Arthropoda > Insecta > Hymenoptera > Formicidae > Pseudomyrmex > Pseudomyrmex concolor. The sequence goes on along the minus strand of QVOB01019071.1, from coordinate 6,715 downwards.
ATATTTTTTTACACAGAGTTTTTATTTTACTGCTAATTGTGTGCAGAATGATATCAAGTTTAGCGAAGAATCAGGTTTAATTTTCTCTGTATACACTCTGTATAAACATGCCTACCCTGAAAAGTGTCTATTACAAATATTAAAAATTTACCAATTACGACATAATTTCGTCCGTTTCCGTTTATTAGTCATGTGTGTGTGTAATATTTATGTTTATATTCTTTAAATTTACACACTTTTCTACACAGTGTGACAAAAAAAACTATATTGAACGAAAATACTATTATTATGTACAATTTTATTTATATTACACAAAAGTGGAAAAACATATACATAGAGAGAGAGAGACAACACACAAGATTTTCACGCGTGCGTCTTTGTATTATGTGTATCTCGACTACTTTATTATTTACATAACGGATATAGTTATATTTTGTATTTAGCCGAATATTTTAAAGCGCATTGTAATAAAAATGCAGAAAACATTGAGAATATGTATATTAGGTAACCTATATATATATATATATATATAAATATATATAAAACTCTGACTGCAAATAAAGGCCAAACATATCACGTTCTCGCGTAGATTTTTCAGTGTATTCTCGATTTATTTTATCCTGTTACTGTTTACATATTCATGACCTTTAGTTTTCACGCAACAAAAAAACGATAATCGAGAGAGAATGCATTTGTATTTTTTTTTTATTATTTTTTTTTTTCGAATTCCCCGCAAAGTATCTGAGCTTCTTTCAGCGTCTGAAGGGTCGTGGCGCCGCGCGGTTCTCCCTCCCACCCTCGCCCGCCCCCTCTCGCAAGGAGAAGCGCGCGAGCAGCGGCAGCAGGCACTTGGCTAACCGTTGGCTTGTGTGTGTGTGTGTTGCAGCAGCCGAAACCCGGTGAGCCGCTCTACGCGCAAGTTAACTTGGAGAAGAAAAAGAAGCGACAGTACGAGCTGGGGGTGGGCCAGGGTGGTGGTGGTGGCGGCGGCGGCGGCGGTCAAGTGGTTGGTCAAGTCGGAAGCAGCGTCACGATACCCGTTGGTGGCGGAGTGGCTGGGCCCGGCGGCGGCGGTGGTAGTGGAGGCGGTAGCAATCAGTGGATATCCGACGGTGTCGGATTGGTGCCGGACGGCACGGGGACGGCGGTTGCGACGGTGGCCAATCAGGTGCCTCCGAGCGCGACTGCCGCCGCCGCTGGCGACTCCTGGGTATAACGTGGTTACACGAGCGTATTAGATCTTCACCGGGAACCTTGAGCTTGTCGCCGAGTTGCCGTTGCAGTCTCTCCAACTATACTACGTGTAGAACGTGGAGGATCGTCCAGTTCTTTGAGAAATCTACCTTCCCGAATGCAGAGCGATTTTCCTGTCGTCGATTTTTAGATAGTTGAGAAACGTTCGTTTTCGATCAAAGGACTCTGCTGTAGAAAGGAAGATGATTCGATAACTAAGAAACGGCTGTTCGTTTACGTTTCTTTTTCGCGAAGAAACTTTGGTGGCTAAGTTAGTTCAGACGATTTAAGAGAATTGGCAAGTTTGGAAGAGGAGGAGGAGGAGGAGGAGGAACGTTTAATTGCAGGGTGTTAAAGTAAGGAAACTATGAGAGAGCGTAGTAAATTATATTACCGAATGTAATAAAAATGGCGTGAATCGTTGATATAGTTCGATTTAAGTGCATTTGTTCGCGCAAAAGTAATATCAAATGTTTAGAAGAGTTTACGCGAGCTGGCTCTTGAAGAGGAAAGAAAAGCGAGATACATATAATTACGCTTTGCAAGGTGTACAGAAACAGAAACGTCCATGTTATATGAATCTCCATTAAGAAGAATCTCAAAAAAATAAAATAAAATAAAATAAATGGCAGCTGAATCCAGGGATGGTAATGACAGGCAACGGTCCTGAGTTAGACTGAGCTTAGAGTTTTATTGAACTTGTAAGTTAAAACGGCGGAATGAGGGAACATTTATTTCCGATAAAGAAGATGTGTGTATAATACATAGTTACAGAGAAAAAACGCGCGAGAGCGATCAAGTTGACGAATGAAAGAGAGCGATTTTTTTCATAGAAAACTCGATTCTGATCGCGAGGAATTGTCCTGTCTCGATCGCAAAGACGCCGGGGAGATTGCACCTTTTTCTTCAACATCTCCCACATGTTGAAGCGTTATAAACGGGGGAACGAGCTCGAAATAGTCGGAGGGGAGGGGAGGAAAAGAGAAAAAGGTCGAGATCAAAGGCTCTCTTCGTGCGAGCAAGATAAATCGAAAACGTCTTTGGTTTAACACTCCAATTAAGTATACTTGAACTGAGAGAGAAGCCACTGTGTTTGACCTTGAAAAGAAACTTTGACGCATTTATCGGAGTCCGAGAACTTAGAAAATAAGAAGATTATTGAGACGAGAAAAAGACAAGGGGATCATCGAGCGGATCTGGCACTACGCGAAAATGCACTTGCAATCTCAATGTACTCGATAAATAAGCAGAAGCGAAAAAAATGAGAGAGAGAGAGAGAGAGAGAGAAAGAGCACACGTCGCAGCTAACCACATCCGCAGCAGTAGTCGCACCAATGGCTCTAATATCTTCATTGCACAATTCTAAATTAATTATGTATACATCGCGTAATATATAAAAAAAAATATGTATTACAACACAAGATCGCGTACACACAAACATTTATACACAAACGTTATACATACACCGTTACGATCTTATAAGCGTATATATATTTTAAGGCAATATCAGCGGTCGACATCAAACGTATACACCCGAGAGATCATCGCGACGTACTGCTCTAAGAATAAGTAGACGTGTCTCTCTGTGTGAGTTATTATAAATAAGCGAAAGCAAAGAAGCGTCGCAACGCGCGCGCGGAGAAATCATCCGCGTAATTTTTTATGCAGCTCGATAGTTTACACAAAGACGTAATAATAATAATAATAATATTCCTTAGAATTGTATTTAAACAATGAGGCGCAAGATATACACAATCGACGATTATCGCAGTTTTAGCTCGACGATTAATTGTAATTTATAAAGACAAACTGTTATGATTGTTTGACAAGTTTCAGTTTGTTCAAGCGGAGAAAAAAAAAAAAAAAAAAAAAAAAAGAGACAAAGCTGTATGTATATACCTCTGTTAGTGTAAATCGCGTAAGAACCAATTGAAATGAATATTTAATCCCCATTATTATATAGCGTGATAAGAGAGATTGCATTTGCACTTGCTTCTTTGTAATATTTGAACGCCCACCAATCGTCGCGCGCGTGCGCATTGTATTATAAATATAAAAAATATATATAAATAAATTATGAAAATTACATAAATATATATATATATATACATGTATATACACACATATATATATGTACATATATATATGCATTAAGACACATTGGCGTAGAATTTAGCAAATATGATTATAATAATAAACTTCTGAGGCTGTGGGTGTGGCACAAGGATGCTGACTTATTATTGAGCTGCTACAGTGTTGCAACTTGTATGACTTTAGGGAATATACACTTTTAGTCAAGGTGTGTAAGTCCTGCGTGCGTGCATGCGTGCGCGCGCGCGTCGCGTGTGTGTGTAAAAGTGTGCGCATGTCAAAACGGAAGCGCGTCCTTGTCTTTTATTTTATACGCGAGTTCTCGCATCTTATCAATTATCGTGGATTTAGTTTTCTATTAGTATATAATGAGAAACTCAAGTTTTGTATATAAAATTTTTATTAAGTTTCAAATGATTTAAATGTGTACACGGGGATCGGTCACGAATGAAAAGAAAAAGAATGTTCAGTGTGTCAAGTAGCAATAATTTAATAATTTATGACGTTTTTATTTATGACTCAACGTGATAAGATGCGAGCTCTCGGACGCATAGTTAAAATGATGAACTTCCGCCTTTATAGTCGACATTTTGTCCTAGAATGCGATCCGCGCTCGTTCAAGTCTTGGACGACAAACGGAAAGCCATTACTATTGCTAATGATATAATTACTGTAGGTATAATTAGCGAACACAGATGCGAGACCAATGTATGTCAAGCTTCATGGAACACGTGCGAGTGTCGCAAATTGCGAAATAGCATGCGCATGCGAAAATATAACGAAAGAAAATGAGAGAGAGAGAAAGAGCAAAAGAGAGAAAAGTATTGACGTTATTTGATGGTTACAAGGTGGCATATTTAAAAATTTAGCCGATATACATATTATAGATATAAAATATATCCCTGTTCTCTATTTCTTAAAATGATATTACGATAGTTGATTAACAGAGAGAGAAAACGCGATGGAACAACAGCTCGTTTGAAAAAAAAAATCATGCCGGATACCAATCGTCCTCGATTGCAATCATGTGAACGTTCAGAGAGATCTGCTCCTTGATAAAAATAGATCATTGCCTTGGAATTGAAAATTTTTTTTTTTTTTTTTTTTTTTTTTTTTTTTTGTAGTTTTAGAACATGAATCATGGAATTTTCCGCGGCAATAACTTAATAGTTTATCAAAGAGCAGGTCTGAACGTTGACATAAAATAATTTTTTGGGGAGTATAGAAAAATCTAAAATGATAAATTGTTTTTATTTTTTATATATTACACTGAAACTTCATTTATTTTCCCACCTATGAAATGTGAACAATTCTTAATTTAAAATTAAAAAAAATTATTTTCCTTTTGGAGAGGATCCTACCACTGCTGCAGAATAAAGGTGTTTTCCATTACAGTTGCAGTGATTAGCTGCTGCATATACACGCGAGAGTGGAGGTCGTAAGAGAAGCTGAGTGAGAATATAATGGAGAGATTTTGAGGGAAAGTAAGCGGGTGGGAAGATAAGTGAGAGGGACAATAAATATATACAGATAAATATTTTTTATTTATAAATATTATTATTTATAAATATACTTATAAATATTGTTTTATAATTGTTTTTTACATATTTCAACTTCTAATTGTTAATTTTGTTTATTTACTTTCACAATAAGATCGATTGAGTTTTTATCGAAGAGGACGATTGTTATCAGGAGAATTGTTTTGAGAATCGTTGTATCACATATAATAAACTCACTTTATTACGCGCAGCGGTGTTCTTGAACGAGAATTGAATACAGAGAAAAACTTGCATCCGAATCATCCGCGATTATCTGGAAATGGAAATGCTAGTGTGAGGAACAAATTTTCATTTCCTAATGCAATTGTGTACAGTATTTTTAGATTATATTGCGTGACGTTTTTTTTTTTATATTATATAGAAAAAAAGTATATATATATTTTTATTTCTAGAAAAACAAACCGACAATTTATATATGTATAATTTATACATATACATATATATTATATACATAATTCGATTAGTAGATTATTATTAGTATTATTATTATTATTATTATTATATCACGAGCCGTTTATTTTTTTTAATTAAATAATTGTATTTTTAAAATTTAAGGAAGACCAGAGAATTTTACAAAACTTTAATTTATTATTCTTATATTTACTGCGGTTTTTTTTACTTTATACGATCTTGTACATTTTAGTTCTAAGATATATAAAAAAATATATATATTTCTTATTTTGAAGTATACAAAGCAAGTTTTAAATACATACACATTGTCAACAAAAAAAAATTCCCATTGTCAACAAAAAAAGTATCACGATAAATTATCGTTTTCTTGTATTATCTTTTTTATTATCCTTGGTTTCTTCTTTATATTTGTTTTACTTGAACTACGGTAGATGGTCAAAAACTTAACGAGAATTATATGATTCCGCATCTACAGATAGATTGTAAAACAAAAAAAAAACAATATTACAAAACAAACAGCAAAAAAATAATAATGTAGGATCATTTCCATCTTGGACGACGGATGAGTGTGTGTCGCAAGTTATTAGATATCGAATCTGTGAGATTGCGTATTTTGAGTGAAAACTGACTGACATTTCTCTCAAGTTTGTAGAATAAGAGAGAAGAGAAAACCCTCGAGCTTATCGCTCGCTCGGACTGGTTAGCAGATCCGTTGCGCTCGTGATATATGACACAGCGTGATTTTTTATTAGTAACACGCCACGTACGTATTGATACTTTCGGCGTGATCCTTAGACGAGATTTTGGACCATTTGGAAGTGTCACGATGCGGTCTCGAAGTCGATCGATCTCGTCGAAAAAAAAAAAAAAAAAAAAAAAAAAAAAAAAAAAAAAAAAAAAAAAGTTATCTTTTATTCAGTTTTTCCGAAGTAATTCGCGAATTCAACATTCCAGAATTTTACCTCAAACTCGCGATTTTAAAACGTTTTCTTCTTGGTAAATGCGTTTAAACTGAAAAAATCATACACGAACGTCGCGTCTCTTCGTTTAATCTCGCGTGTGTGTTCTTCGCGACTTCGCGATTTTGTAACATACAATGCTCCCCGAGCGTGTCCGCGGAATTAAAAGAGAATAATGTAACGAGTGATGTCATTGTTTCTAACGTTTCTATGAATTTTGATACTACATCGTGCTCTTTGCTGCTGCAAGATTATCCGCGCGTTTAAGGTAGTTCCCGTGCAAAACTACTTTTCTATAGAATTTAATAAAACTTAAATAAAATGTTAATAATGATGATCTACACTAAGTGTCGCAATTTTAAAAAAATTGACTGAGTGTGAAGCGAGATATTCATAATCAAAGTAGACGTTATTAACACACGTTCCCTATACCGAGTACATCTAAACAGCCTATTTTTGTTT
>QVOB01019069.1:0-19011 GCA_014839585.1 Pseudomyrmex concolor | reverse complement strand
CGGTACTTTCTAGTGAAACAAAAAAAAGTATCGCAATCGCGCGCGACGCGTTCTAAAAGCCCAGCTGAATATGTGAGTAAGATCTGTAATTCTTCTGTCAGCTCGTGTGCGCGATTTGCTTATGTTTTTTTGTTTTTTTGATTGTTTGAAATAACCGCGTACATAGTTGCAACTTGTATTGCTTTGACCTGATTTTTAAGCGCCGTCGCGACGCCGTATTACTATTACAATGCGATACTGCCGTATTTAAATCAATGTTTCTTCGTCTCCGTAATCTCCGAAAATAGATTTAAACGTCACCGTATATTTACTGCAACCGTATTTCGAACCGGTTTTAATGAGCACGAGATGCGCGCGCAAATAAAATCGTCCAACTGGAATTTTACGGTTGTATACTTTGTATTTATGATAACGGACGGACTAAACTCTGAAGATATGGTTCGTAAAAGCCGGCAAAAATAGCTGCGTCTCAAGCTCAGTCATGAATAACTATCGATACCGAAAGCTCCCGGCGACTTGTCTCTCTTTGAGATAACTCGCTAAATCGGATTGACATTTCCATCTGTGATGTCTTCTCGAAAAAATAAATTGTCGTATCTGTGTTTTTTTCAAGACGCACATTAAGCGGCAAGTAATTTCTTCTCGCGCGTATTTTTCGCCGACGATCTGTTCTCTCTCTCGCGTCTTCTTGCAGTCTCCTCGGCGGCGCAGCGTTGACAAGCCCGCAATTAAATTGAAATCGAGCAAAAAATTCGTCCGTAATGCCGCCCGCGAAATGCCGCCTCCGGCTGCGCGATCGCGGAAACTAGTTTCGCGAGAGGCGGGCTATCGAGAAGTAATATAAACTTTATATCCCTCTTCACGGGGGCGGAGAACTCGTAAGACAAATATATGTCGAGACCGTCGTTTCCGGTTCGCGCGACGGCTTACGACGGTGCTTCCACGGCGCTACAATGTAAACATATATCGCCGAGACGTACATAGATATGAACTTATACGCGGCGTGTGTCTACAGCACACTATATATACACGCATATATATATATATATATATACACGTATATATATATATGTATATATATATATATGTATATATATACAGACGTAACTCCGCCGAGTTTTCAGATTCCACCGTAAAGGTGGGCGAGCGTCGTAAAAGAATTGCGTTAAACTTAACGCTCGGCCGTTAAGGAACATCCTGATAAAATAAAATCTTAATCCCGCGCCATCCACGGAGTGGAGATTTAGGATCGTCTCCACCCTTGTCTTCCACTCTTGCCATCGCGTCGAGAGGGCGGACGAGGAGAAGCTCTCGGTCCCGTCTTCTCGAGAGATCAGCCTTAACGGTCCAACGGACCGACTATTAAGCGTATCTCGTGTCGCTTAATCCTTTCAGACCGAAATTTTTATTTGTCCGCGGGAGACCTTATTTTTACAGCCTAAAGGGGGGAAGCGAACTAAACGGTGTTATTTGCAATAAGATATTTTGCCCCCCTTCGGCGAGCTATTTTTTCTTGTTATATACACAACTTCGGGGTGATCCCGGCTGTTTAAAATTAAGAACATTTAACTTTCGTCGGGAGGTCATAGAATTTAAGTTTTAAACGGCTTTTTTTCGACTTTGAACATTTAACTTTCGAAAACTCCGAAGTTCGACGAAAGAAAGATCGTCGTTTTCCTTCGTGTTCGGCGCCTAACGCGCTTTTCCGCTTTATTTTTTTCAGCAAGAACGGATACGTGTGCATCATGTTCCACAAGAGGGACGAGCACGTAATAGAGATGCAGCTGTCGGAATGGGGCCAGCAGCCCGACGATATATGCAACTCGAGCACGTTCAACTCGCACACGATGCCGTACACGACGTTCATCAGTAAGTAAATTCTGATCTCCTAATCGAATTACGCATTGTCGTCGCAGTCGCGCGGCAAAATAACTAATTGAGCTTTAATGCCGGGTGTCAACTTTCCGGACCGGCGAACGGATAATATACGCAAATTTGATTACGCCTAACAGTAGTGCTCTCAGTTGACAGATCGCGTTATATGTTTGTTGCCGATGTAATTTTGAATTAACGCAGTTTAAACGCGCGGCTTATACCCCCGTCCCCGTCGTCTCGGTCGTCACCGTTAATGCATCCTGGCATTTTTGCCTTTGTCGGTATTAAGCGAGCGATACTTAATCGAGTAAATTAATTTGCCGATATTCCGATGAAGCGGTTCTCGCAAATGAACTTGCAGTTTCTTTTGGAACTTATCAAAGAACGTCTCTCTCTTTTCTTTCTCATTCTCACTTTTTCTCTTTATGTAAGAGCGAGTTGCATTACCGATCAATTAATATCCGCGGCTTTCTAATTTGCTGTTCACTCGCTTCAACGCGAGCAAGAAAGCGCGCAATAAGATGCACTCGAATATTCCCCGAAGTGTAAAATTGCCTCACGATTCACGAGGGAGTCATTAACGTGAGAAATGTCGACGCAATGCGATCGTGAAATAGTGCGGCCATTTCTTTTTTTTTTTTTCTCGCCGTGACCCGGAAGATTAAGTAGATTGGACGCTCTGGAAATTCGGTCGCGCCGGTTGCGCCGCGGCCGGAAACCGGAATCAGAAGCGAACGGTTTGCTCGAAGATGATTTCCGGGCGTCGCATCGCGCCTATGCCGGGCGCGCTTCTTCTTTGCCACAATTCGGTTCTCCCTTCGTTTTTCTTCCGATTCATTGCCCGCGTCCCCCTTGATTCGCGCACCCAATCTTATCGAATTACACTGACAGGAGATAAGCAAGCAGCCGAGTGATATCCGCGCGGCGCGAAACTGCGGGGATCGGAACGATACGATATCGGTTTATACACGTTTGCAAATAATTTTTGTTTTTTCAAATCGTCGCGCGTTATGCGTATCAATTTTGTATCGACGTATTTATAACTCCCGTACTCTCTGATATCTGGAAAATTGCACCGTTAACGAAAATATATTACATTGTATGTGCGCGCTTGCGGAGTCACATATATCGTCGTTTCTCGCGAGCTCTGCTGACTCGCCGAGCGCCCAATATAGGATACTCCACTCGGGGAGTTCCGAATAAAACGTGATTCGCGGTCTAACGAAAGAGCGCCTTGTTTAGCTTCTAAAGCCAATTCTAGACATCGATCGTGAGTCCGGCGACGTCGGGATGAACTGCGCTCTCTCTCTCTCTCTCTCTTTCTCTCTCCCTCTTTTTTTCTCTTACTCTATCGACAGACGATTCACTCAAATGCACACACTCGAGCTCGTGATTTGTCTCGGCCTTATATAGTCTTCCCGGTATCCTGACACACCGGGTCCATGTATGTTTGCAGACGTGTGTATACGTGTAGGAAAGCCTTCCGCATCCCCGGACACTTCACCTGCAGATTCTCCGATCAATATGTAGTCGATTGTTTTCCTTCGCGAAAGTTTGATAGTCCTAGACGTTCTCTGCCTCAATGGCTAAGATCAACGTGTATTAAAATCGTAAAAAAATCGTTTAATTTTTTTTTTTAACTCTAAAAAAAGTTTTTACAAAAAAAACCTACGCCAAGTACATAAAAAATAACCAACTAGACAAATCATGTATTACAAAACTTTTTTTTCTATATAAATAATAAAAAACAAACAATCAAAATTAGCCAAGTACTGGACCCAAAAATATAAATCCCATAAAACAAAAGTAAAGTACAAAAACTTGGCGTGCCCGGATCGTAAGCTATATACTGTACATGAATTTAAGACGCACAATTCTTAGATATATCCAATTATTTTACATATGTTTTATTATATTACATATATCTTATTATTATATTTATATCTTGTGTTATTCTTATATTATTGTTTTATTATATTTTATCATATTTTTTATTATATTTTTTATATTTTCTTTCTTTATATCTTTGTACCTAATTCTCAATTAAAATTCTTTTAAAACAAACAAAGTCCACTTAAGATTGAACGAGGTACACGAAGTTTCACTCTCTCTCTCTTTCTCTAAATATGTCATTTTGTTATAAAGTAGCTACTTTTTTTTAGTAGTGCGTACGACTCGATAATTATAAACTTTGCGACATTATTCGAGATAAATCTGTCATGTCGAATTTGTGTGTGTGTGTGTGTTTGAGTGAGGGATACATAGAGAGGCAGAGATCTGTATTACATGCTCTTGCGGTGGAAGTACCTACTTCTCTCTAAGCGCGTAGAGAAGTCGCGGCGAGAAGTTTGCAAATGGCGGAGTTTAACAATCAATCCGCGAGGCACGGCTTTACGAGCGCATAAAGGATCATATGCCGGATCCGTCGTAAAGTCTCTCACCGTCGGCTCGCTTTTCAGTTTCTCCTTAGCCGATTCCGGTAACGTTGACGAAGAGTCGGAATCGTTTCGCCGGTGTTGGAATTTATCGCGTCGCCATTCGCCACTCGTCTCTTCCTTTGTGTGTCGCACTTTCTGAATGGCTGCGTGTGTGTGTGTGTGTGTATGTGGACACACACACACGCGCAGTGCTACCCGCATTAACACTCGGGAAATCCGCTCGGCTGAAAATTACGCCGTTCTAAAGCAGCGCTTTCCAAGCTTTTTAACAGAATCGAGAATATTAACGTTACTCTCGGTCAATGTCTTGTTTATCAACATGTATCTGTTTCGTCTATATGAAAGAAAACCAAGATGAGCTCTCACGCAGAATTATACCAAAATTTATCTACATAATAAAAAAGAAAATGTTAATTTTAAAGAAAATGTTAATTTGAGTGGACCTCCTGGAACATGTAAAAAATGTTAAATTAACTCGTGTTACAAACTAGTAGGCGCCGTTTTTACTTTTTTTTTGGAAAGATTTTTCGAGATATAGAATACTGAATGAGTCAGCATATAAGTACGTATTTCACACACGAAGTCGTTGCGTAGCTTCTCATTTGCCAAGTTAAACATTATTTGTTAAATATTTAACAAAATAAATAAATGTTTTATAGAATATTAAAAATTTAACGTAGATCGCGTCGATACAAAATATTTTTGTTGCAATAGTACTACTATATTAGCGTTTTGAGGGAATAAGATTTTTTTTCTATGCAAACATCGATATATATCGCATATCGATATATATCGCATATCGATATATATCGCATATCGATATATATCGCATATCGATATATCGATCTTCTTTTTCTTTCTAATTGCCGATTCCAGCAAAGTGTTCAAATTTTTTTAACCAAACAGCTTTGATTATATATCACTTCTTTTCAGAAGTTATCTAACACATAAAAATATTACAAAAATAATAACACAAAGACGATTTTTTATTATGTAAATGCGAAAATACCGTTTGAAAGTTTTTTCTCGCTTGAATTATCATCGCTTTACAATAAATTTACGTTACGCGCTTTTATATTGTTATTCAAGTTAAAAAAAATTTATTGTTCGTTGAGAAACACTGGTGTAAAGTAAGCAGCAGTTTGTCCTCGAGGCTTTTAGTCTTCGGCGTCGTAGCAAATATAAAACCGCGATAAAGAGGCAAATATGAAGCACGATTCTTTCACGTCGAACTTCTTGAATAGATCGCCTCGAGAGACTTGCCGTCTTGACGTCGGGCACAATGAACAACGCTCCTTCACTTCGGATGGATCGCGGATCGTGTTGCGCTAATTTCCTACAGGAACAAAGTACAGAACGCGTTTACTTTAGCGTGCAGAACACGTCGACTGCGTGTCGATCGCGTATCAAATTGCTCGGCTAAAAGTTACACTGTAATGTAAGCAGGATCTTTTCTCTGGCGCTTACCGCAGACAGATCGTATAAGAAAAAAAGTTAATGGCTGTTGTTTGCGCGTAAAAAAATTTGCAGACAGTTTTTTTTTTTTTTTTTTTTTTTTTTTTTTTTTTTTTTATAATTGACCCGGTTCACAAACATTTCTGTAAAAATGGGTTTTAATTCATCAAGAAAACTTTTTTCCTCGCTATTTGATCGCCACTCAAAGTGATTCAATTAAGCCAACATTAACGCAAATAGATTAAGTATTTTCAGTTGTACAAAACTAAAATAAACTTGACGTTACTTTTAGCTTCCGACCCGATGACCCGGCAGTGCCCCAATCTCGGTCGCTACGAGATTGTATCGTTGGTTCGACCGACGAATGTCGACAGCGTCGAAAACGTATTGGCCGTCGACGAGCAGCACGTTGCTAACGCAGCGGAGATGCACGACGCGAGAGTGCCATCCACGCCATTCCCAAGCCAGTGCCACCACGGCAGCGTACGTAGATTGGATATCGGTTGCAGGACACCCGATCGCATGGAGTTCGCCACGTCTTGCAGCGACGAGGCGTTATCCGGTAAGGACTTACCGTGTCGTGTCTGTTATTTTGTTTCAAAACGCTGTTTCTCACGCGTGAACGTTTTATTTTAAAATAGTATTTTTTTTTTATCTTACTCTTAGCAATTTAGTAGTTACGTGCATCAAACTTGAGAAAAAAGATTAGAGTCTTATTACATTTATGTGCCCTCTCTTTAGTTTTTTTTTTTTTTAAGAATTAATCAATTTTTTTGATAGAATCAATCTATTATCTTCTTATTTAGCTTATAACACACGCTGCATTTGACTCGTTTTCTGTACATCCTCTATTTTGCATTTTATATGCGCCGCGGAGAGATTCCTGCCGATTCCCTCATGATTTCGCTTAACCGACCGGAGGAGAATTTAAGCGGCAAGACGTCTACTGATAAGCGAAGCGATATCCCTCATTCACGAACGACGAGTTTCGAAAGCGTCCGGAAACTTCGACAAATTCTCTCGACGTGTGATGAGGATCGGGACAGTTAACACGTGTCGTCACCGTCGTCATCTTTGAATCTTGCGCGTTAACTTCCCTTATCCCTCAGCTCGTCGAACTGTGTAATACGATATATTAAAAAAAAAAAAAAACCGCTTTTGGGAAATAACGTAAAAATACGTCGGTTTAACGACAACGACGTGACGACGACTCGAAAGATTTTAACGACAGAGTTATCGTTCGTTGGCATATTCGAGGAAGCTTCATGCGGTTCGGCAGAATGTTTGAAACCCCCGACTGTTCGCGAAAAGAGAGAGAGAGAGAGAGAGAGAGAGAGAGAGAGAAAAGACACGACACGGGCTTGAAGCACGTCCGCCAGGAACATCTTATCGGATTACCCGCACCCTCCTTCTTCATCCTGTCTCCAGTTCGTTCGCGCGAAGTTATCACAAGTGGTGATAGTTAGTTTGCGGAAAGGCAACGGACGTCATGGTCGCCGGCATACAGCGCTTGCTTACGCTTGCCTGCGCTAACTTCCCGTGCACTTCGTTTGACTCTATACATAAAAATTGACACGTCGCCTTCTCCCCGCGTTCTTTTCGTCGCGGTAGTTTTCTTCCGCGCCGTGAATGCGATAGCCTGATTCGCTTGCGGTCACTGGTCGCCAACTTTTACGAGAATCGCCAACCTTCCATCACGCGCGCACGTTGTGTTAACACGGAAAATACTTCAATTAATAATAATAGTAATAATAAAAAACAACATTATCGTGTTTTATTTATCAACTCGTTGACGAGATATGGCTTTTTCGCGGAAAACCATCAATCAAAATATGGATTACCTTACTTTCGTGTTCCCAAGTCTACATCGACGTCGGTAAAAGCCGCGTGTTTAACTCGGCAACAACAACGATGATAACAACAAAGTAATTTAGAGCGATTTCCGGATTAACTGGATTTCCGGAAAGATAGAACGCGGATTATATGTCCCCTGTGAAAGGAGAGCAAACGATATGTATACACGGGACTCGTTGCGCACGCGATGCCGATGCTCTCCCGTAATCCGCGAACGCGCGTTAACGTTGTACAGGAATCGGGAGTCCTGGAATTATTTTAGCGGCGCGAGAGTTATCGAAAGGAATTGTATTGCGAAACATAGATACCGGCGATGAGGAATGATGACAATAGTGCGATGAGAAGATGCACAAAATGGCTATTCAGACTTCGTGTGTAAATACTCTCGCTCTCGATTCGCGGGTTTGAATGGAGGTTTGGGTCGCGCGCACTTGTCGCGCGCGATTGTCAATCGCGTGACATCGCGCGGATTAATTTTTTGAACCGCGCGAAGATGGAAATATCGCGCGTATGTTACTTATTGACAACACCTAGTAACATTAAGTAATTGTTGACACAATAATTTACATTGAAGTAATAATCAAAACGGAGTAACACAAAAAATTGTTATTCCACTTTAACATATATGGGCCCACAATTTTTTTACCACAATTTTATACACGAAGAAAATAAGATTTTGCTACTTTCTTTGTGGATTAACATTATTAGTCGCGATTCTAATGTTTATCGTTTCATCAAGTTGGATGCACGATGATGATGGATTGGTAAGCACAATCGACTTCTTTCCCGGGGCGTCGTCGTGTTGTACACGCGTTCGACGAACAATGGGTAGAAAATTCTACATTTATTCTGATATATCAACGTCCGCTTACCCGCGCTTAGTTTTTACCGTTGATGGGTGCCATCGCCGATCGTTGAACACGATGCGCGGTCTCGCGTTTCCTCTTTACGCGAAGTCACGAGCTGTCGAGCGACCGCAGTAAATTCTCATCTTACTATCTTGCAAGTACGATCGGGTATCGTCACTCGAAACGTCACGCCTGATATCGATGTGTCGGAAGGATTTACGACTCTCGTTTATTCCTCTTTCGTTCTCGCGCCCGCGCGCTTGAGCATTGTTACGAGCGGAATGCGAGCGGCGAGCAACTGCCGTAAAAATGATGATATAAAAGTAGCTCCTCAAGCGGTCGAATCAAATTTCTTTCCGCTTTTTTATCGGGTTAATTGAATGCTCGAGAAATTATGATTGTGTCTCTCACTTTTTCGTTACATGAAAAGTATTACGATAAAAGTATTTGATTATTTCGCAATAATCGTTTCTTTTATTGTTTTCATAACAATTTGTTAAACATGAGTTTGCATGGAACATGTGTATCAAGAAATATCTCGCAAAATGTCTTGATGTACGAATTACTTTCTGTGTTTTTTTTTATGGCAATATTTTAGAGACGAAAAATTGTGTTCCTCGATAATTTTAAAGTCGAGAAACAAGCTTAACAGCAAAATGACTTCAAATCTCATTAGGGAGTTATGGTCCTTTTTCTCCTGTCGAATTTGCTCCTTGTGGCTTAGCATGTTGTTGTTGCCAAGCTCTTCATCAAATAGTCTTAAAAACTTCTCCTATATTGTCGCGTAAACTTGCTCGTAATCTTTCTCTCTCTTTCTGTCACTCTCTCTATTTTTTTTTTTTTTTTTTTAATCATGGTTAAATGCAATTGACGTTTTCTCCCGCGACGTTGTTCGCGCGGAAAACAAAATATGCAAACCTAGTTTTTCAATCGGCTCTTACTAATCACACACACACATACACACACACACACTTTGTACGCCTTGTTTTGCAGAGTACTTGTGCCACGGAACTTGGGTCGAAAACGATACCGCTTACTTGGTGGCCAGCACCGACGTCGGACGTTACTGTCTCGTTTACAGCGCGTCCGCCGCGACGACAGGAAGTCGTGAACTCTCGGTGACGGGTCATCTCGCTTCCTGTCCTAGAGCCTCTCATCGCCCTCATCCAGTCTCGTGGCAGGTTAACCTCACGTCGTACGGTGAGCATTGTTAATTCTGGACGCAACACGCGCCTCCACGAGTTTCTCCGGTTAAGAGGTAGTTTGCAATTTGCGCGGTTATTTCGTTAGAAAATTGTTGCAATTATTACGTAACAAGAGTAACATGCGCTTCAATTTATTTTGTTTGTCACTTTCGGCGAGAAAAACTCTGTTTCAATTTAAAAGGAGAAATAATAATTTGGATTCGGGTTCTTTTGTCTATTTTAATTCTGTGCCTTGTCGGAAATGCTGATGTATGTTGCAGCTCAATGTGGCGATCTCACGTCCGCGGCTACGTGGGCGCTCAGGGTGCCGGCGTCTCTTCTCTATACCGTCTTCTTCGGCGCGTTCCTCGCCAGATACATCGTAAGGTGATGCCACTGAGCCGAGACGCGCCACGCATCAGTGGCAGTATAGTTGAAAGAACAGAGACTCTTAATTATACGATAATTACATGGTGATTATATATATAACGTTTTTCTTTGCGCGGAGACGGTGAGGTAAACTAAAAAATAATCAATCGTAGGATATAAGTGATTTTACGCAAGCGCGTGAGGATAGTGATGAAGGAAACTGGATCGGGTGATTGCGAAAATTAAAAAAACAAAAAAACAAAAAACCAAAAAACAGACAAGTCGGAAACGGGTAAGGTATTATACATATTACATGTACGCCGGTCCCGCGAATGTGGCAGCAAAATGCGGATGCGAGGATTATACGAATGTAAATAAAAAAAAAAAAAAAATTAAAAAAATTCGATGCGATCCACGAAACGTGGTCTTTCCACCGGTGCTCGTCTCGAGAAATCGATCGAAGTATAACGACATGATTTTTATGCTCGTCTAGAGAAAAATTCTCATTATCTTATCATGGCAAATTAATAAAAACATTAAAATACTCGTGATGTAATATAACCCATTATTAAACTTTAAATAATTGTAATATATAAAACGTAAAAAAATAACTTCAATATGTGCGGTTTTTATACAACAGTTACAAAAATACTTTTTTCTCCATTTGGCGCGCTCCACTTACACAAAAAATTCACGATAGAAATTTACAATTAAATTTACAATTAAATTTACAATTACAGAAATTCTTTTATAAAAAGCTCAAATACTGTGATTGCAACGTGAAAAAACATGCTGAATTTGTTCTCTCGAGATAAGCTTTGTTTATTGCATTCACGTATATATCGGAGCAACTCGTTACGTTTCTCTTGGTAAGCACGAGAGAACACGTGTTACACGAAGCGAATTATGTAAGTGGATGTCTTCGTAAGTAGAGTCGGCGTGGATTTGCATTACTACATGAACGGTGTACGCTTGCCTTCGAAGACGCGAGGAACCTAACGACAATTTATTGACGCAGACGTCAAGTTACGCCAAAAAAAAAAAAAAAAAAAACATTGTTGGAAATAAAACGGACGCACTCGATCTCAATTTGTGTTATCTTTTTTTTCACGGACAGTAGTTTACGAAAAAAATTTCGAAACTTCTGTACATTTGTTGCGTTAATATTAAAAAAAAGAACAAGTTTTGACTTTAATCCTATAAATGTTTTTTTTTACAGGTACGTATCCTGGATATTTATGTCTGACGCGATTTTTTTATTGATTAAAACGTTGCAAAACCTTCATCATTCAGTAAAAATTCATGGGGCTTTATTTAACATTCTATATTAAGGAAATAACATTAGTTTTGATATATATTTTTTTTAGAAATTTTTCCATCAAATAATTAATAAAATTCTCTCATTTTCAAGAATCGCTCGGACATTAATATATCCGAGGTTTACATAGGGTTAAATATTTATTTGATTTTTGATATTTCTTGTAATTAAAGTCTAATTCAAAATCTTCTAGTGAAAATAGAATATATATTTTCTTGCGAACTTGTTCCGCTATTTTTATTCGATGTAATACAATTTCCTTGCGCTTGTATAAGTACTCGTTGCGTGTGTGTTGAGATGATATAATAATAAAAGAAAATAATAAGGGTGCTGGGGCCAATATTATATGAAATGAGTGTTGCTCATAGATTGAGAGGGTGTAAAAGCGAGAGAGAGAGAGAGAGAGAGAGAGAGAGAAAGAAAGAGAAAGGAAATGATAGATCTATAACTAACTTAGTTGAGTAGCTCCGCATCTGCTGCTACATTCGCTGGACGCGTTCGACGCTCCTGAATGCGACGGACAAAGCGTGTGTTGCGTGTGTGCGTGCGTGTATATTTACTTAAAAAATATTAAGTTTAAAATTTGCCACGTCCAACTGCCATCTGTAACTACATGCATTTTCGTTAAAAGCTTCGTGGCAGAAATCGCTCTTTTTCTGTGTAGCAAAAAAGGAAACAGAAACTGTGTATGAAGTTTATAGAAAGAAACGAAACCACACCGAGGACGGACGATGTTACTGTAATTATTATTATTATTATTACTATCGCTGTTAGTATCGTAAGGGCAGAAATTACGACGGACGAAATGAACTTGCTCCTTTTGGTGAATCTCGCTTTCTTTTTGTACACTTTGCGGGACAGATAGTTACCGAAGGAGCGAATTTAGCATGTAAGCTCTCTCTCTGTAAAAAAATCGTGTTGAACTGATCCGCCATTGTGAACTTTAATCCTTGTACGATAAACGTGAGGTCGATACCGACTGTACGCCATCGAAAGTTTCCGTGAAACGACCGGGAAGATTAATCTCGGTCGAGCGATCTTGCCGCGAGTGCCGTAAACGCGAGACGAAATTGTACCAGAGAGAGGACTCGAGATGGTAACAATAGTAAGTATAAAAAAATATCACTACTACGTAAGTTTCTTTCAAAAATATAAAGTCTCTAATTCAGAAAATTATAATTACATATTTTATACACTCGATTCTCAAAATAGTTTTGGTATCAAGTGATTTCGACTGTTATTTAAGTAATTTAATTGACCTCTAATTGATTTTTTACGATATTAATCGAAATATTTTGTAGATAATATAAAAAAAAAAAAAAAACTATAATTCATAAAAACCCGACAATGTCCGATAATTCAATAACTGAATTCAATATTTAAATGCACATGCCACAGAAAATCATTGCAGTATAACATATCGCTATCGAGATGAAACGCAAGAAAAACTTAGGCCGCACGCGACATAACGATTAGATAAAAAAATTTCTTCGGAAATAAATATTACTTAACTCTATATGCATATTATCAAATTTCGTTTGAGAGCTATTGTATAGAACAAAAGAAAGAGCGACGGTGCAATCGTTTGAAACGATCTTCTTCAGCAGAAACTAACACGTCGATATAAAATTGCAATTGTATTTTTTATTCAATTTATTTTACTTGAGGGGATCTCTGATCGCGATACGGAGAACAGAAACGGTATTCGACCGCGTACTAATCGATTAATAAACATATAATGAGCAGTTAGATATATATATATATATATATATATATATGCAAATAAATATATATAAATATACTATATGCGCGACAATTCGATGTTGGCTATAAATTGTACACTATTAGATAAAATAAAAACTTACGACGATATAGGCGACGATCGAAAAAACGCTATTCGGTGAGCATCGATTTCTCCATGTCATATTTAATTCTGCACTAAGATAATATTGAAAAAAAAGGCAAATAATTAATTTTTCTACTAAACCAATATTACAGGTTTTTAAGATTGTTGTCAAAATTGTCTGATTTTGTTTTCCTCTATAAGAGAAATAAGAAAGCCAGTAGTATTTCTCCTATAATTGAATATTGGAGAGTCTTAATTGTACGACTTGTAAAATTTGAATATATTTTTTTATTTTTCTTATTATTCTCACCTATTATTCTCACCGAGAAGATTCGCTAGAATTTTATCAGTGACTTCAGAGTGCCGGTTACTCTTAACTACCGCGATGAAGATATGCGTTATTATATCTCTTCGGACAACACAATCATGATCTCCGCGAGACGTACGTTTGCGCGCTTTTCGCTCTATCAGTTATTATTCTATAATAAATATAGTAAGCTAGTAATCACATATGTGTGAATCGGCGAAATGTACGTTTTGCGAGTCATCATTGCGGGTTGCATTCTAGGAGCGAGAACTGCGGAGAGATCACCGATACCTGTACATAGTAGACTTTAAGGGATTCAGATATTGTGACAAATATATTATCGAATTGTAAACCTCGCGTCGTGCGCGTCGACACGAAGACATATTCTCTGTAAAAATAAAAAAAAAAAAAAAAGAATAAGTAGAAGGAGGATAAGAAGAAAAAAACGAGCTCTGGAAGTGAGAATTCAATTTTATGATAGATCGTGAGAGTGTAGATTTCAGGGTATTTATATATATATATATCGAAGGTTATATATAGTTATATACAAATATACAGAAATATTTAAGGAGATAAATTATATTGTGAAAAAAAAATATATATATATATACTATGTTTTCAATTGTTGTAAATTTAACCGGTGCAGCGCCGACGTCAAGCCGCGTCGACGAGAGAACAAACTCTGTTCTTGTGATTACGTATAGTCCATGTAGTTTACACACTCGCTAATTAATTTATCTCGCCTCTTTCATCGTGTAAAATAAATATAATCTCGATCTCTCGCATCGGAAGGTAGTCGCTCTCAGACTTTTCCGAATAAGATGCGTACGACGTGTTTGCGAGACACCTTTTGCGGCTTCCTGTTTTTTTTTTTTATTTCGTTGGAGAAAGAAAGAGATACGTACAAACATATAGGCAAACATTAGGCGAAACACGCGTCATACATTTGAAAAAAAAAAGAAGATTGCTACGAAAAATTTCTACATTATCCGTATGTATATCTACCGCGCGAGGGAGAAACTGGCGGATATTAAAGCGGTCGAATGTGTAATTCAGGATGTTTGTATAACATTTGCGACATCATTGCGACATTTAAAAAAAAAACAAGTTTATTACTGCCCTTCTTACACACAATGTAACCGAACGCAATAATATGTCCAGCACACACGTCACTGCCTGTAGAACACGACACAACGACTATTACCGTCTCTAGTCTTAGCGAGTTAATTGATAATTTCGATAGACATTCGTAAACCGAATGCGCGACACCCGCCAAGAGCGATAATATTAAATATTTAAACACGTGCCGACAGTCAATTGCCCTGTCCTGTAGGCGAAAGGATTCTTCATCCTGAAACGTGTCGTAGCTTCTTATTTCCGTTTTACGAGATTCGCACGTGTTCTACCCCCTCATCGAGGCTCGGGTGCGTTGAGTGCGTGTCGCATCCGATCGCAAGCAACGTTGCTGCACCAACTTTGAGCCATCTCGCTATATTCGCAATAACGACGATAGATTAATCTCACGGCGAACGGGTTGGCCAGTTATTTTTCTTTTTTGTTTTTACCGCAGAATGTCAGCTTCATCCCGCGTATGTACACATGTATATTAGACGTTGCGCGGAATAATAAAGTAAGAAGTTTACGGGAGGCGGACATGCGACCTTGTGAAACTACTATTGTACGTACTATGATAGGGAAGAGAGAAAGAGCCACGGACAGTTGACGAAGATTTTCTGCACCGTGTATGTGTGTGTGTGTGTGTGTGTATGTGACACTGCGCGATCTGAAAAGGTACTACTACTCTCTAAAAAAAAAACCTTCACGCTTGAAAGCTAATCGAGACTCTATACATAACTGAGTGTTTTACTATTGAATTAAAATATTACGATGATACCTATTAATGTAAATGGTTTTTCATTATTGTATTATTATTATTATATTATAGATGTTATACTTAATAATATATTTACAAATAATTAAGACGGATTTGTGGGTTCATCCTTCTTCGAATTGTTGTTTCCTATATGTTTTTCCTTTCTACTGAATTATCTACTGAATATTCTACTGAATTTTCTTTCGAATGAATTATTCGAACGAAAAAAAGTCTTGATAAAAAATATCATTTCAGCCATTGTGTTCGTCAAATCTTTCTATAATATATAAACCTTTCATCATATATCATATATCTATTTTTTTAATATTTATAAATATTCCATTTTACGTGAAAAATTAATTTCAATATTGAGAAAGTCCATACAATTTATAAGTAATATATTTTTTGCTTCTATAAATTAATAATTAATTCTTCAAATTTTGTAACCACTCAATTAAAACTTCCAGACTGTCCTGATCAATCCCGGACATTTGATAATCCTGTCAGTATATTATATAAAATATAAATTTGTTTGTTTTAAGGTTACAGAAAAGAAAAGGCGAGAATTCCGACAATAAATATGTTTTATTACACATATATCTCGTACGACGATTACACGATATTAATACATTCATTTAACTGTCCAGCAATCAAACGGGTATTTTTATTTTTGTTTTCTCTCTTCATCATCACCATCATCATCATCATTCTATCGTTACTAAATATTATTACACATCTTACTAAATCATGTCACGATTTATCATACTTGTAAGCCATCGTCAATGTCTCAGCGTTATCCTCTGTGCACTTTCTTTTATCTATCTAGAAATTTTGGCTATTTATTATTTGTGAACGCATGACAGATAGTTCGAGTCAGCTTTGTTTGTTTCCTACAATACGACGTTCAAAAGTATGACAAATCGCGGTGGTTCAATGAGATTTGTATGACAAATCGTACTTTGTGGCATGGGTTGTTTTTTTTTTTTTTTTAGTTTTGTACCTGCGCACACATAACTCGCGAGATCCATCGAGACGAGCGACAAGACAGGAAAGGAACGAGTGCACTTCCGCTCAACGGATGCCGCTCGTCCACGTCAAGATACAATCCAAAAATCCAAAGACGCACTCGCGCGTATAATAATAGTTAAGATCGCCATCTCTAAATCGAATATGTTCTTACTGTGTTTTTTTTCTCCACCTCGGCGTCAACGCAGAGGTGTCATCGTTTCTCGATAACACTTCTCTGTTCTTGTTGTTTCTTGTTGTGCACAAACGACGTCGCCTCGACGGCCGAAGCGAACGCGATCTAGGAAAAAACCGTTCATTGGCGCAGCGAGTGTGTTATCGTTAACAATTAATTAGTAAATCAGTATCTTTTTTATCGCACTTATCAGTATTATTACTGTTAATGTTATGATTATTATCATTAATTATTATTATTAATATTATCATTATTATAACCTCGTTGCTTACGCCCTAGAAATTTCGTTAACTCTCTTTTCTTTGACTTAACAATGTAATCGCGAACTCGCTCTCATAAACTCTCGGAGTTTGTCTTATAGCTCTAAGCTTGGTGGCCAGCACCAGAAACATTCACTAGATTCACTGTCTACAACACACATAGAGATTTTGCTTTCTCCGTTATTAATAATATTAATTTTTTTTTTTTTAATTTTTTTTCTATTTTGTTATGCGATTAGGTAATTTCCCTTAATGTGATTAAGAAACGTAATGATTACGTGAGCCCGAGCTACTCCCGCCGTTTTTACACGCACGTCAGACGTTTTTACTTGCACGCCGTAGTTTTCGCGATTTCTTATACTCTTCGCTAAGCAGTCGATGGCAAGCTTACGCGACTTAGGTAGATATAACGTTAATTGTTTTTTGTTGCTTTTTGTTGTTTTTTTTTTTTTATTTATTTTAGGCTGATCTTTGCTACATTCGCCCATCGTTGGCTAAAAAAAAGGCGTGTCCCCGTTTCCCTGATACCATCGCCATTCCACCAATACGACAATCTCGCGAAAATTAAAACCATCTTTACTGCTGAGCCCGAAAAGACAAAGAAAATAACGGAAAGTCGGCGATTTGTACGTTTTTTTTTTTTTTTTGGTTTTAAAAAAGCGTATAATGGTGTGAACGTTCGACGTTTTGACGCGAAACTTCGAACTCGTTTCGCGTCCGGAACGTCGAACTTTCAGATTTGAGCGATTTGACGGACATATATAAGACGAGAATGTAATTTCTCTTCCGTTCTGCGCGAAAGTTCGGAACGATTTTGGAGAAAAAACAAATCTGTCTTCATTGAAATACTTGGTCGCCGTCAGAAGACGTATTGGTGAAGACGGCACACGCTCGGCAATACAATCGACTTAACGACAATCACTTATATTACTCTTTGGTTAAAAACATTTATCTCGATATATGTATTCTCGCTCGCATTGCAGTTGTACGTATTGCGGGTTACGTGTGTAAATGTATGTTTGTGTGTTTTGCGTATCTCCTCTCTTTCTGTGTTCGTGTGTGTGAATACTATATATTACATATCGCAAGAAGAAAGCGCTTCGGCTCTGGTAATTAATTTTAATACACAGTTAAAAGGCCAGCTCTCGACGTAGTTGTATATTAAAATTAATTGTCCCCTTATCTCTCGATGCACCCCCCCGCTTCCGAAATATTTTGCTGCCGATGCTCTCCTGCCGATTACACGATCTGGGAGAAATGAGTGCTTGCTCCCCCTCACTCCTTCCTGCCAAATCATACAGATGGCAAGTAATACTCTAACGTGTTTGCTCTAGCGTCTTCTTATTTTTGTTTTTTTTTTGTTTTTTTTTTTTTTTTTACAGACACGCGGCTACTTCTGGAGTTTTTTTTTTCGCGTTTTCGATTACGAACTTCTCTACATCTACGAAGCGAACATGATAAAATCTTACGATTAAAGACAGGTATCTTTCTCTTTACCGGTAAATAGATAGGTTGACTATCGAATAAACCGCCGAAGAACCAAAAGGATGAGCATCTAACTGTAACTGAGTATCTTTCTGCGTGTTTGTTTTTTTTTTTTTGTTTTTTTTTTTTACCTCTTCTTCTTTCGCTGCTCTCTTTTTTCTAATTTTTTATCACATATCGCGTTTATCATCGATTGTCCGATACCGCGATAATTGAAATTTTGAATTATCGAATACTGACGGACGTTTTCATACTGTTCGCAAAAATGGAACGTCGCGAGAACGCGACGAGTTTGTTGTTCTGTTATAACGCATGAATGTTTCTTGTTTTACGAGAGCAAATTAACATTAAGTTTACTTCAATTTTCGCAAATAAATTTTAGACGATATAACAAATCTAATCTTTTCGCGATTAATTTAATTGCGTGATATTCGAAACGTTGATGAATGAAGTCGGAGATGTCCATTTGCCCCCGAAAGTGTCGCTAACAAGCTTCGGCTATAAAATCCATTGTACATCATACACTGTTGATATGTTGTTGAAGATCCTGCGTCTTCTGGAAGAAAGATTCCTTCGAGCCCCTTCGACGGCGACACACCTCCGTCATACGCGTTAAGAAGAAGACGACGACCGGTACACGATGCGCTAACACGTTCACCGCGTATCAATCTTCTTCTCGGTGTGTGCGTGCGCGCGCG
>QVOB01019048.1:0-22518 GCA_014839585.1 Pseudomyrmex concolor | reverse complement strand
TAATTACATACCTTTGCCACCAATTTTCCGTTTCGTCTTCAGGTAGTAATGCTTCAAACTCTGCCGACTGCCAGTATTCGTGTAACCATTCTCGATAACCAGTTGGTTCCGTCCAGCCCTTTCGACAATTTTCCCTTATCCAAGTACTTTCTTCCGTCGTTGGAATATCGAGTATCTTTGTAATATATTTCTCATTGTTTTTATAATTTTTTCATTTGTTTTCACAAGTCATACATATATTTTTCGCTACTGTTGAGCAATAGGTTTACCTTTCTGCAATTACGATACGACACTATGCACTTCTTGCCGTAGTCAAAAATTCCAGTACCGGTATCATAACCGAACGAAGTTATGATCTTGGTTGGCTGGGTGTTGGTTTTTAATACTTTTCGCGCTGGTCTCAGACCGTTTAGTATACAATTATAAAATCTGTAAGTTTTTACAGTATAAATTTTTACAAATTTATTTTGATGTTTCAGATAGAATAAGGGTCGCAAACCGTCTGTCGGGAGATATACAATAATTCCATCCGTCTTCCTGATACAACAAACCGTCCGCGAACGTGTAATACTTGTCTATCAGTTTTCCTCGATCCCAAGTACCGTCTATTCTTTGTCCTTGTGGCCAGCGCATACTTCCCTCACCGTGAAGCATGCCGTCCTGAAATATTCCTTCTATCACCACTTCTGGAAAAAAAACAGAGAATAACGCGGACTTCGAGACATTGGTGCGTTTCTCATACGTTATTAATAAATTGCATTTTAAAAAATGTAACTTTTTTTTAGAATAGTTTTAATTGTAACTAACGGTGAGGTGTAACGTATCTGCCAGCGCATGCCTCGGTAATCGCAGATCGTTTATCCTCAAATTTGTCTTCGTTGACGAATTGGATCTCACATAGTATTTTCATTTCGTCTTCCTCTTCTATATTTGTAATCATCGCAGTAGTCATGTTGCTTCTACGCATATTTGCAATTAAATATCGTGTGCGACAATTGCTTTTGTGATCTAAGTTTTTATTTAGGTTTTATTGAAATTTTTGCTTATCTTGCACGTGTATTCATTTGTTGTATATTTTACTGTGTTGTATTTATTATATTATCAATAGTATTAATTGCGACATTTGATATGACGAATGTGCGGAGAACGCGCGCGAGAAGAGTAAGTTTCTCTTTCCCGAATGATCGACCGGGACACGGTTTATCCTTACAGGATGGCCTCGTTGCCTGGTATTCCGGATAATCTCGGTCGGTTTTGTGGTCGCGTCCTCGGACGAACGTGCAAGTCAGGGAGAGACGCGGACACGCGTTTCGAATTTGAGAACACATCAAACGGAGCAATCGTCCGATAACGCGTATGTGCCATGCGTGTGTGCGTGTGTGTATATCATATTACACATATCGACGGGCATTTTCACATCCGACGCGCGTAACTAAATCAGATTTTTGGACGAGCGCGCGGCTCGGAATACAGAATTCGTAACACGCACTGGACAACGGCGTGGAGACCGTTATCTGTCTCCCCCCGTATTTCTATGTGAGAGATCGTTTCGTGCGCCGCATGTACACTACTGTTATGTGTGCCGAAAAGTCACACATTCCGGTATATACGTGTCGAGAAGCGCGTATATTCGCCAAGTTTCACGCCAACAGCTCGGCGCTTAGAACGATGTATGCTGGCTTTGAATAGCAAACGCAGTTTTCGCAAGTTTTAACGAGTTGTTAACCAGACGATTTTCCATCACTTCGTATGACACGACGAAGAAGACGAGATCGTCAGCAGAGATCGGAAAGACAAATTTACATTACATCAAAGATGTTCTTGTAAACTTATTTCTTTCCGGCTGGAAAGACCAGACCGTATTCTCGCCGATTTCAGGACATTTTTACTTTTGATGAACAAAAAAGAAAATGCAAGAAAATAAACGAAATTAAACTTGATGAATGTTAGTATAATTTTTCGAAATGTGTTCCGTTTTCTCTTTGTTATCGCGATAAATCATCAAAATCATTTCACGATCGGAATCGATTTTGAGAAAATTACATAATAAAAACGAAAAAACGAAGCGATAAAGAACTTGAAGACTAATACGCTCGTACAAGACCGCGATAAAGATATCAACATCTCTCTCTCTTTTTATCTCGCGTTACATAGTTACATATCGAACACGAACGGGTATTAATATATCCGCGCTATCTGTGCTTGGTATCGCGCGCGTATCGATTAACATTATAATGCTGAGTCGCCGCATTAGGCGCGGAAGAGGCGATTACGCTAGTCGATGCTCTCAGGACGATGCTCTCTTCGGAGCTACGATTCCAGCTACGTAATCTGGAATGTAGTGTTAGCTCAGCCGAGCGTGACACCTTCGCCGCGGAGAATCTCTCACGCACCTGAGAATTTCTCGTGCAGACACACCGGTTAACTTGTGTTTTTTTTCTCTCTCTCTCTCTCTCTCTCTCTCTCTCTTTCCTCCCCCGATTGTTATAGCATATTCTCATGCGCGCATCGTCTCGAAGAGGGAGAGACGTTCTATTGTTAGAACTGTGATTTTCGTTATCGTCCACGTATATAAATATTCTCTCGCGTTGAAAAGATAAAATAAAAGTTCCAGATTTGAACTGAGATATCGAAGTAAAATTCGTCGATCAAACAATCGATTTTCAACGCAAACTTAAAAGCGACAAAAACGAACTTGTGCAAATAAATTCGATCGAATCACTTACACAATTATGGAAAATAAAATATAAAAAAGTGAATAAAATTTTAGATTTTTGGACCGATATCGAAGTGCGATTCATCGCAGATCGATATCGAGAGATCGATTGTTGTCGCAATCAACGCAAAGTTAAAAGTGACAAAAGTAACGTGTCCAAATATGTACACATTATATTTGTGATCAAGTCACACACACACACACATACACACACAGTTAAAATTTTAGAAAATAAAGTACATATAAAAAAAACAAAAAACCAAATGTGAAATGTGAAACGATAAAGAAAGTTGATCGAACCAGTTGTTTGGAGAACGCACTTTCGCAGTCCAATCGATCAAACTTTCGTCAGGGCGAAGAGACGAAAGCCCGTCAGACGGACCGGATGTGTGGAATATTGTTTTGCGAATCGATCACACAAGCGTCTCGCGCGTATCCAATAAAGTACTTTGCCGAGAGCGATGTGAAATCGGTGGCGGGAAAAATAGGTCGGACTTGATGTGTCGGAGTTTACGAAGCGCTCGTTCTCGCGTTCCCCTTTTCTGCGCTACTCCCAGAAAGTTCCTCTCAGCGTCAAATTTGTCGATAGGTAACCGTTGGATAAACCTTAATCCAGCTCGTGGCGCGGTACCGTTGTCTTGGTAAACAGTAGGTTACGGATGGACAGTCCGTGCAAGTGGGACAGCTGTTTATTAACCCGCGCATGTTCGACGTTCAGAAAACTCAACCAGACACACACACACACACGTCGTGCCGGCCGCAGAAACGAGAAAACGGGTTCTCTACCCGCGAGAGCGCGAGAGTCTATTTGTCTCCCTTAGCGCACGAACTGTCTGTCAAATTCAAGTCTTATCGTTTCGCTTTGCCCCGTCGCACTTGACGCACTCCTCGATTTGACATACGAGGAAGAGAGTTCAATAAAATCTTATCATCGGCAATTGATACGATTATTATTTAATTTGCATATCGAGTTGTTGTTTTATTGGAAGAGCGGTAAACAAACTAGTTGCACGGCGGTCGCATCGCGCCGCGAATATTTTTTTTTCTTCCTCTGAAAATGTTGACGTCTGTTGAAATGTTCGCCAAGGTCGATCGATTCGCTTCATGAATGAAAGCGCGCATCTGATATTTACGCGACTTTCTTTCACAGCAAAACTCGCTTGCGAAATACAATACGGACTGATACATAAATGCCCGCCGTTTGTGAAAGATTCTCTTTTAAAAAAGCCTTTGCTTCTACAAATAACTCCCGGCACGGTCCATCGCGTGGTTTTCTTCCACAATTTAATACGTCATGTACGACTCATTCGGTCGATGTACCGTTAAACGCCACGAATCGTCGGCTTGGCTCAAGCCGCAGTTGTCGTTTCAAAAATATTTGTGACTACTTTTCTCTCTCTTTCTTCCTTTTTCCTGTTTATGTGATTTTCTTTGAAAATCTTCTAATGTCTCTTGTTTTCGAATATGAAAAGCAACTAAAATGCGCGTCACAATTCGAGTGCGACGTCGATGTTAAATTGAAAGTAAAAGCTGTGTTTAACAAAGAAAAATTGCGATTTTATGGCAATTTTTTAATCGAGAGAAGAAGAAAAATCTTTTCCAACGTTTTCCGAAATTCGCCTCGGATCAGAAGGATGCGATCTATCCGTGCGTAAACCGCATAATACGCACAAGGCGATATATACGCGCGTCACCTGTTTCCGCGTAATTCACTCGATCCACCACGACGACGACGACGAAGTTCTTCGCAAAGCAGCGAGAGAGGCGAGTCCTTTCTCTGTCTTACCCCTCAGGAGCGTGTCTCCCCCTCCTCAACTCTTCTGCCTCTTCTGTTCCGCCGCGTTCGTTTCAGCAAAGGATCCTACCTTGCAGTACGTGTTTATCCAGGGTATAAGACGGCAGAAGCGGACAAGTGTGGCGTAGGAAGAGAATCGCCCGTAGTGTCCCAGCCCGGCTTCGATACACATACGCGAGATATACGGCACGTATAGTAGTGCAAGGGATTGCGCGAGAAAAAGAGGAGACAAGAGAGAAAGAGAGAGAGACCTGGAAGGCGAGGAAGAAGAAAAGGGAGGAGTTCGCACAGAGGCGGCACACGCTCCGTAATCTTCGCCGTGGCCTGAGGTCACTACACCGGCGAGTCTGACAACAAGGTCGACCGCACAACAGTCTCAACTGCCAAACGTCCTTGATCCCTTAACAGAAGAAGGGAAGAAGAGAAAACAGAGAGAAAGAGAGAGAGAAAGAAAGAGGATCGGACGGAGGCGCGAAGGAAGGATCGTAAGAGGGAAAAAAGGGATAGAAACGGCGGCGTCGATTCGCGCGAGGGAATCGAACACGTCCGAAGGAGATCGTCGGACAAACGTCTTCGCCGAACGTGTGTTCAGCATCATTGTCTTTTTTTTTTTTTTTTTTCGTTGAATATTACGGATTTATTTCTCTTGTCTCTCTCGCGTCGTCCGGTGATCGTCGTGTCCAGTGGTGTCGACCGTTATCGCGCGATCACCGACAATTGATATCGCACCGACGGCCGAAACCTGCGGATTAAATGACATTTTCAAGGAGCCATTTTTAAAATGTGAGTTGTGACCTGCGAAAACAATTTTCTCGAGCCTTCAACGAGGCTTCGCTTCTTTATTTCGATCCGGTTAACGTGGTACACGGTGATATACACGCCGACGAGAAAGGAAAGACTCAAGTTAGATACGCCAGGTTTAGGATTGACATCCGTGCAATTTCATCTCTTTGGAGAGCACGCTAATTGCGCATAATTGTCATCTTCCGGATTTGTATGCGCGACGGAAAAGTAAACACACTCCGCGGGAGCAACAAAAAAACCACTCGCTCAGATAAAACAGATATATAACAACCAGTTACAAGAAATTAAAAGGTTCGCTGACCTATCTTTCTCTCTTTCCTTTCTCGCGCTTCTTTTTTCCTTCGCGGCTTTTTTTCTCATATCGCGCACGTAGAACCGAACGCAACTTGTCTGAACGCGCGGATCATATCTCTCGTACGAAAAAGTGAATATTTATTTCCCGACGAATTTTCGTATCAAAAAAGTATCTTTCTCAATAAACATGCGTGAATATGCGTGAGAGAAAAAAATCGGAAACGGTTTGCGAAGTAATTCCGTCAGTAATTCCGGAATATCTTTTTCGTTTTCAGAAAAAACGAGAAATATGTTGCTGGAACGATTACGCTGGCTGTTGCCGGCACTAGTGATATTTTGGATGAATTCACAATTAGGTGCGACCGTACCGGTCCACGATGAAGCACGCGCGCACGTGCCTGCGAACATTTTCGATCCTAGGTCAGTATCACGTAAATAAAACATCTTCCTTTTAATTATGACTAACAAATCGTGAATTGTGTGTACGCATACGTGTGTGTATATCAAACGTGCGTGTGAATTTGGAACAGAGCAGCGGTGTGTGTGTGTGTGTGTGTGTGTGTGTATGTGTACGAGATAAAATTAGAGTAACGTGTCCTTTTCTTTCGCGTCGAATTAACGCGGACGGCGGCAGTGTCTAGATGGAAATCGCGTGGGAAAGATAAAACAGATAGAATGCGGAAGAGAGAGATAACAAGATGCAACAATCGACTTCTTTTTCAAAACACGCGCCTTAGTTCCCGCGAGCTGTCAGACAACTGTTTCATCGCGTTCTTAATTAGCAGATTGATTGGGAAGTGAGATTATACGCGCACATTGAACCTTGCGGCTCTTATCAAATCGATTCACGTTGCCGTCGCTGTCATAATTCTTCATTTTGCGCGCATTTAGATTTTATTATTGGAAACAAATTTACTGAAAAACAATCTTTTCGCAAACAAACGCAAAAATAAACTAATTTACATTTAAAAAAAAATTATGGATTGCTTTTGTGTAAACGTTTTCTAATCTGCGATTTTTCGAGAAAAATATCGCGATTCGAATTCGCAATGATTGATATACGATGAATATATATTCTGGACGAATTTGCGTCGCGTTTACAGTGCAGCTACATCAACAATGATCCGTCAGGACTACAACAAACACGCGCATCCTACGGACGGCAAAAACAACATGCAGTCCAGCCACAAACTGGTCGCTTCCCCGGCCGGACTTTTGCGGCCCGACAAGTTTCAGTTTTATACTTACAACGACAAGGGTGATATGATTACGCGGCAGATGACCGTTGAGGAGATTCAAGGTCTCATTGCAGCAGGTGGCACGGATCACGTAGCGATGGACAGGCAAGAACCTCAAAAAGCCGGCGACGTTCTGACGGGCGGCAAAAAGGTCTCGTTTGACAATCTCTCGTCTTTTGTTACTTCTCTGTAAGATTTTGTGTAAATAACAAATGATAGATATAAAAAGAAAAATTTAGATAATAAATAAATTTTAAATTTGAGAATACATTTGCGTATAAAAATAGCACAATAAATAAATAAAAAGGGAAACTGATAATAAAATAAGAGAAATATTTAGCGCTGGCATGCTGGTACTTTGTAAATCTTTCTTAATCAGATAAGATAACAAAGTTTTGAAGGAAAATTGCTTCTGAAGATTTTACGCGATGAATAACTTTCAATAAAAATTACCTTCATATAAATAGATATGCAACTTTTCTTGCGAAAAGAGTTAACGAACCTGTCGCGGCTCCGAATTTAATAGATTCCACGTCGCGATTTTTAGGTCATGGATGTAGTTCAGAAGGTGCAGAACGTGTTGAAGAGCGCGCTCGACAAGCCACCCACTTTAACGGGTTCGATTCCGAAGATTCCGGAACACGCGAACGTCGAGTGGAGCAACATTCTGCCGTCCATCCTGTCGGGTGAAACGGATGCGATTCTCCCGGGCGGCGATTTTAATCAGCTGGCGCGAAGGCCCACGACTGAAAAAACTGCCGCGTTAAATGCCGGAATGAGCCCGACGTCGAAAGCCCCGACGAGGAAGCCCCCGATGGTGTTGTCCGACGTTCATAATGCGTACGGCGGTTTCGCTAATAACAACGTGCCGCAGGAAAAAAAACCGACGGAGAAACCGATGATCCCAGTTCCGGTCATCACTTTAACGGAACAGAAATTATCCACGTTGCAATCCGCCGTTACCGAAAGCCCGATTTTCCAAATGCTCAGTGTGATTCCGGTCGAGACCGCCGAAAGTGATCACAAGCAGACTGTCTCTTCCGCGACTGGCCCCGCAAGCTCCGCTACAACAATAACAACAACAACAATTATTACTACTACCGAGCGCAGTCAAACTGAACATTTCGTGGAGGTGACTTTGACGGAAGTGCCCGAAGCAACGACACTTCCGCAGTTGACGAGTTCAGATACGCAACCTGTGAATGTGTATAATATCACGAAAAACACTACGAATCTCAACGACACGGTGGATGAAGCAATGACAGTTCCATTGGTCTATCATTCGATTACCACACCGAGTGTGGTATCATTATCGACGGAATTGATACCCGACATGCAGAAGATTGTCACGTTCGACGTATCTTCCAGTGATGAGGCAATCACGAGTGTGACCGACGACATTTCGTCTTCGAGCGCGGGTTACGTTGTCACGCAGAGCAAGAACAATACGGAGTCGGCGGCGTATGATGAAGACTCATCATTCGTGCCGAGTGTTACGACAGAGTCTCAGGTGAGCGCAACATACGATACAGCAATTCCGCAAACTAATGCCACCACTTCGAAGCCACAACTGTCTCACGCATCCGTGCCACTAAAATCTGATCACGACGAAACATCATCGTCGCCCGTCTTCTCCGCTTCGGGAGCCCCCGAGGTCTCGACGCAGCACGCGGCAAATCAGCTCGGTGAAAATTTCACGATTGTTACGAAAGAATCATTAAGCTCGTCGGTTACACCGACGTACACGCCGGCGGCTCATCGCGATTCCCAAACGACCACTGAGATTCGACCACCGGCGCCGGTCGAACCATTACCCACGCAATTGATCGATTCCCTGTCCAGTGTAATGAGTCAGATCTCGGAGGTGAGACCTCTCGTGTTATCGTTGCCGGCGAGCGAGATGATGCCGATCGACGTCAACGTCGATTACGATGGAAGACGCAACGTCTCGGATCAAACCGCGATTGCGGACACGCAGCACGACGCGCTCACGTCCCACGACACGAACGAGGAACACGTTGCCAGTACGAAAAAAACCTACACGACTGTTCCCACGGAAGCTCTATTGCCGGTCGTTACCGTTCGACCGGTTGATTTCACCGTTCAACAGTCCAGCGCGATGACAGCGGATCGAGAATCGATCGCGAACGTCGGAATCTCCGAGACTCCTCCAAATGCTAAAATCACAACGACGACAGCTTCGATCGAAGCAATGAACAACGATATGGCGATTGATAATTCAGCCACAACGCCGGAGAAAGCAAGCGTCCAATCAACTGTGACCACTTCGACGACTCAGAAGATTCCTGAGAAGATTCCCAATGTTTCGTCACCGGCGAGTCAAACCATCGAAACCACCGCCACCACTGATGCAGCTTTGGAAAAACACGCCGTCGACGAAACTACATCGACCATCGCGAAAATCTCATCCACCGCCTCAACGATGCTCGATGTAGCTAAAACGACGCAACCGACAACGACCGCGTTGTCGGACAAATCCACGCCGATTAGTGAAATCTTCGAAAATACATTTACGAGATTGAACTTGAGCAACCCGGTGTCGGCTGTGGATCAAATACTGAACATCGCACCCTTACCGTCCAGCACTCCTCCCGTCGAACCGATCGCTTTGCCTACGCACGCGTCGAATCTCGCAGCCGGCGACTTGGCGAGCGGTCTCATCGCCGGATTTGCGACGAGCACGTCGTCCAACAACAAGGAATTTAACGAGAATCAAGCAACGACAAACGCATCGACGAGTGCGTCGACGATACGACCGACGACGAAGCTCGCGGAAGGGATCAAAAGCACCGCTCAAATGTACAAAGAGAATGTTGAAAAGAACGATGATCAGAAGGAAAGAAATGCGACGCAAACAACGCAGGCGTCACTCTTAACGGGCTCAGTTACAAACGACACGTTAAAGACGAAGGAGGAGTCGAATAATGACACGACAGAAGCGATTAAACTGTCGACTAATAGCGAGAGAATCGACGATTCCACAACACCGTCTTCTTCATCTTCCTTACCAGACACATTCGCGACTACTACCGAGAATGCGAAGGACAACGTCGGACAGAGCATCGCGGAAGTGGTCACCGCTAGTTCCGCGAAACCGTCGACGACGAGCAATATTCAATCGTCGAATGTCAACAAGACGCTGCCGAGCGGCGAAAGTAACGATCGAAAGAAACCGGAGAACAAGGAGAAAACAAAAACTACGGAAGCGCCTGTTGTAATAAGAACAGACGTGAGTCCCGATTCGCAATTACCTGTGAAAGTTGCGTTAATTGATCCGGCTGACGCAAACAACAACACCAGGCATTCGGTGAACGTTTCGAAACATGAGGAGAGCAATGCGAAGACGGAAAACCAAACGTCGGGCGAATCCTCCCTCGTCGCGAATATCTCGTCAACGACAGAGAAAGCTCCTCATTCCGTTCCGAACAATTTTAACTCCGAGTTGCACAAAAATATCAGCAGCGCTTCTAACATTTCGTTTAACACCGCCGTCGCGAGCAAAAACTCGTCCGATTCTTCTTTGCAAAATCTGAACATCACAGAAACTAATATCAAAAATAATCACACGATCGTGCAGAGTAACAAGAACGACAACAGCTCTTTGTCAAGTCAAAAAGACGTAAGCACTATTAAGCCGATTGCTGCAGTAGTTGACACGCAGAAGTTGCCAGGCAATGCAAGTGAGAACAAACTGGAACTCTTTAAACCGAGTTCGAGTAATAATACAAACAATTCGAATTTTGTCAATAACGTCTTAAGTCAGAATAAGAAACCTGCGCCTTCTCAAAACACAACGCGGAACACGACGACGATCGGAACGAACGTTTCCGGATCGTCGATGAAGAACGGCTCGATTAACGGACAGTTGCTGAACAAGACGGAGAGCAAACCCGCGTCCTTGAAACATTCCGAGAGCCCGAAACCGGAAGTGACGCGCGTGCCGTCATCGCCTCCGGTGTCGAGACCTACAGTTGGCCATAAGCCTGCGGAAAAACCCGACGTCGTTTCGACGACCGACACGAACGCGGAGGACAAGTGGACGCTGATAACGCAGCAAGTCCCGCCGAAGCTTTCGAAGCCGCCGAGACCACCGTCGAGGAAACCACCACCCGTCAGCCAAACGTCCACGTCTAGCTCCGTAGTTGAGAACAATCGTTTTTCCACGACCGAAGCGACGCAGGATCAACAAGAGTCTTCGACGCAGTCTGTCCAGCTGGACGCGTCGCAGAGCGCGAGCGGCTTGGACGTCACTGTCAGTCGCACGAGCGCCGACATCGTGAACTTCGCCAAACTGTGCAACGAGCTGGCGTTCAACTTCTGGGTAGCCACCAACAAGGGTCTGAGCACCGCGCGATCGCTGGCGCTGTCGCCATTCGGGATGACCAGTTTGCTGGCGATGATCTTCCTGGGCGCCCGCGGACCGACGTCCGATCAGATGAACGAGGTGCTCGGCCTGGACGACGTGGCTACGTTCAATCCGCATTTGGTGTTCCAGAATATCACCGACACCGTGAGCCTGGCGAGGAGTCAGGGTATCGCGAACGCCGCCTTCGTTCGCGAGTTGTTCGCCGACAAGATGAAAGTTCGAAAGCTCATGCCCTTCTACAAGGAACAGGCGCAGCAGTTTTACGAAGGTCTTGTGACTGAGGTTAACTTCGCAACTATCAGCGATCTCGTGCGCAGACGAACGAATCTGCTTATCAGGAAACAGACCGGCGGTAGAATCAAAGACTTCGTCAAGACGAGCACGATTCCGCTCAGGTCGCCGCTGGCCGCGCTTTCCGCCAACGTGTTTCAAACCGACTGCAACAGCAGTCTGACCAGTTCCGTCGGCAGGGACGGCGAGCTGTACTTCGCGGTCTCGCCGGCGGTCAGACAGAGAAAACTTGTACCCGTCCCGGCTACCACTTGGCGATCGGGTGTCTTGGCCGGTTACGAGCCCAGTATCGACGCAACCGCGATCGCCCTCGGCGGTAGCGACAAGTTGGTCTCGACCATCTTCGTCTTGCCGGGTCAGCAGGGTCACACCGCACCCGGCGACACCCTGGATCGTCTCGAGCAGCGTCTCGTACGAAGTGCCTTTCGCGACGGCACCTGGAACAAATTGCTCAAAGTCCTGATCCCGAGGAACAGCTTGGAGCTGCAAGTGCCCAAGTTCAGTCACAGATCCATCATCAACGCCACCGCCGCCTTGAAGAGAATGGGCCTGGATGAGCTCTTCTCGGGCAACGCCGATTTCAAGGGCATCAACGGCATAGGTCATCGACTTTATTTGGCCGATGTGTTACAAGTAAGCGAACTTGCGCTTATATTGCGCGATAAGTTTCTCTAAAAAAAGATATTTATTTGTAATTTTTGCGGATGTACTAATTGTAAATTTCGCTCGCAGATGAACCTGTTCAGTACCTGCGGCGACGAGAATGTTCTTAACGGTCGGCATCACGTGGAAACGTACCCCGCAACCCCGTTGAGAAGGAACGTTAGGCGACACATGGAAGTCGTCGACGATCCCGCTAATATTTCCGAGGAGGATGCGTACAGCGACGTGTCGACGATCGAGGATTTCTACAGGGAGGAAAGACAGATTTCCGGATCGGAAAAACCGAAATTAAAACTCGACAGGCCTTTCTTGTACTTCGTTCGGCACAATCCCTCCGGCATAATACTTCACATGGGACGTTTCAATCCGCGACTACTGTCCTGAACGAACACATATACACACACAACATATATTTCTTACTAAAAATATCATTAACTCGATTCCATTTCATTTTCTCGTTCGATACTTCACAATCACGGATTCTTCTGTTTTTTACGAGAAAAGCAAGCCGACTCGCTCGATACGATTTGCTCAAACAACGTTTCTTTCTATCGATTCGCTCACTGTATTTCGAACAGTGAAGGTACAATGTACTCGATTTTCCTGTCTAGGAAATTTGTAAACAATTTTCCGATTAGAATTACGCAAGTGTAGCTTTCTCGCTCGCGTTTTCGCTTAGAGATAAGAAAATTAGCGCGATATCTTCCGCACGATATATATCGCACACGTTCCGTAATATACGCAAAAAAACGAATTCATGACATCTCGACATAGATATCGTGTGTGTTACTTTTACATTATACTTAAGGAAATGATTAAAGGGAATGACAGAGGGAATGACAAAGAGAGAGAGAGAGAGATACTACTTTGTCATTCCCTAAGGGATTAAAAGGATGATCAAAATAATAGACTGAAAAGTTTTTTTTTTTTTTTTTTTTTTTTTTTTTTTTTTGGTTTTTGCAAAGTGGAAATGTAACGATTGCGATGCGCAACCGCGTCAGCAA
Organism: Pseudomyrmex concolor; assembly: GCA_014839585.1. Classification (NCBI taxonomy): domain Eukaryota; kingdom Metazoa; phylum Arthropoda; class Insecta; order Hymenoptera; family Formicidae; genus Pseudomyrmex; species Pseudomyrmex concolor. The sequence continues at coordinate 9,326 of QVOB01019048.1, read as the reverse complement.
ACTCGATGAGTTCTTATCAAACGTCAATAAACCTATTTGGACCCTGATTGACATTACGCAATCTTTTAATACGGTTGTGATATAACTGAGCGTTGAATCTTTTTGTATGTGTGCGTGGAGAGAAAGAGAGAGACAAAGAAAGAGAGAATAAATCCGTTAGAGCACGCGCTCAGTCCGCACACATGTATGAAAAAATGGTCAAAACCCGGTATGTGTATGTGTTTTAATTTGCAAATATGTGTACAATTCCGATATACAGCAAAGCATCTACGGTAAACAGGAATGTAGATATTGTGTACGGAATTTATGTGAAAAGAGACAGGAATAGAGGCTTACAACACAATTATTGTCACCAAAAAAACAAGCGAGATTTCCCCTCTTCTGAATTCCTTTAGTTATCACACACTTCCTCAGTCCAGCACTCGCTGCCATGTACATTAACAATATACTATCTTGCTTATATCTTCTTCTCACTATTTGTCTTAGATTAATGTGAGATCCGGCAGCTTCAAGTGTTTCTCGCGTAAAATATTTATTTCGCAAAAACATATGGCGCTTAAAATGTTCACCGCGTTGAAATGTATCCTGTGTTATTTCGAATTGCGTTCACGAGCGACGAGAAAACAGAATCAAGGTGTTATCAGTATCTCGTTAGATATTTACCCGTTTCTATTCACTCCATTGTGTGTATGTGTGTGTGAATCTTGACAAATTTGTAATGCTCTTCCCCTTCCTCTTTATGCTCTCGCGATAGGCTCGCGAATTCATGTACGAGATACTTGCAGTTTTCGAACCACCTATGTAATCATCTATGAAAGGGGAACGTTTTGTCGACCATTGTAACACACCTCGGCAGTTTCGCTAATGTTTTTTTTTTTTTTTTCGAGAAGAATACACTCGAGAAAAAACTCAAGTCGCAACCGAAGACCTTGGATCTCCCGCCAGTAGTCTTCGCACTATCTCCGAGCTATGGGACGATATTTATTTTTTTTTTTTTTTCATTACTCTCATTCTGTATATAATTTCTGACATCAATAATCTGTTTATATATAAAAAAAAAAAAAAAAAAACATAGATCTATACAATTTCTAACGTTTACACACACAAGCTACAATAATCATTAACGTTTTAATGAAAATAATAATCTTTAACGAAACATTATTGCACGTACGATGATTTAATCTCAGAATTTGTTAGCTTTAACCTGGCGCACTTTCTGATTTATCTACCACTTTATCTACCACATGTGGTTTATCTTACCACTTTTGTAAAAGCGCAATAAAATCACTTTAATAAAATGAACAAAACGCGCAACTTTGTTCAATAATAATAACTTGAATAAAACGCTTCCCGATTTCCCTGCATTCTTGCAAGCTAGACACAATGATTGCAATTCTTCCCCTCTCCTACCCCGCGTCACAAACTAATCGCACGCATTATTGTTTTATCTGCTCATAACATGCGTGTGTCATTGGCAGGTGATAAATAGCGCCGTTGGTGGGGATCTTTGTTCGTTTATCTTGCAGTTGACGTAAAGTCTCGTCGCTATAAAGGTGGAAGCCATTTCGTTCTCATTAGTATGTAACGTTGGTGTGAATGATCAAAATCTATGCAAAATCTAAAATTATATATCATATACCGTTTCCATTCTGTGCGAGACTAGTTTTTTGAACAAGGTAATTATCAAGCGTAGCATTTGCGTAGTTTTTATTTGCGTGATTGTAATAATAGATCACGTGACAAGTATTTTTACTTTTCATCAAGAGACAGAGAGAGAAAATTCAACGTCATTGTGTTTCAGTGTCAATATAAAATCTAATCAATTCGCTCGTTCGTGCACTGATTTATTACATATTATTTTTTCAGTACTTGCTTCTTTGCCGACTGAACGGTGTTTCACGCAGTGTACACGCAGATAGCAAAAAAGTGTTTTAAATGCAATGCCACGCAAACTTGACATTTTAAATAATCGATTTGAATTTTTTACCGATGTATCTCGCCTTGGAATAAAGTAAGGTCAGAATAGAAACGTACTGGCTAAATAATGGGTTGACGCGAAAATTGGTGATGTTATGTGTATCGGTGGTGGCATCCTAGAAATATGTGTAGATTATTGTTTATAAATAACTATATGATATAAATTGTGAATTAATTAGTTGTCTGCAGAGAGGAAGTTCTGTTGGACTGTCGCATCCAGGATGTGTTCTGAATTAGAAGTAACGGTGTGCTTTCTGTTCTTGAAAGTATGTATTTTGCTCTGCTAATAATTTTTTGATACTCGTCTTTCTGTGTAAATTATCAATTGATACAATGTTTTTTATCGCGATGAAATTAATTATCGATGTTTGCTCGCTCACTATCAAATAATTCATTTAGCGAAGATCTTGATAAAGCCGTAATGAAGAACAGGCTAAATATTTCAAATGTACGTTTCGTCTTAGTTCGGTTGGATCGGTGTTGTAACGGTTAGTGAGCCATCAATGTTCGTGCGCCATTCCTCGAACGTTTCGTCTTGAGTCAACGTGAATGTACAACACAAGAAATATGTCCGTAATGCCGACTATTCAGGAAACGGGTTCGTCCAATCGCGCGATCATCATCTTCGTAACCGCATGGCTGATCACATTTACGACAGCTCTGTCAATAATGCAATGGGAACATATGTGGATCGTTCTGGTGGTGTTAACGATGATCTTTCTATTTGCATGCGTATATCACGCCTGCAAAGTGAAAAAAATTCATGAAGAAAGACTCGCGCGCGAGCATCAAAGAAGAGCGAGAATTCGAACAATCTCGGGCCTAACAGATTACGGAGAGGTATTAGTTCTATGCTTAGGCAACAATTGGTTATTAAAAGATTGTTAATATGTAAAATAAAAAAAAAATAATTAAAAATTGAAGTTTTATACATATATAATATACAATTTACATATTTATACACTATTTACAAACTATACTAATATATGGTTTGTAAATTAAATTTCTGATTTTATTAAAAACTTTTAATAAAATCTTTAATAACTTTTTTTGTATTTGTAGCTGAAAAATACAAAAAAAAATATAAAAACAAAAAAAAACAAAGATAACATTTCCACAGATAAAGTTTATAAATTACTTGTTATCTTGATTTTATTGATATTCACTTGTCATCTTTTACAGACCGATTATAGGACTCAGCCAAACACAGACTCACCGCCTTCTTACGCATCCGTGGTCTCCGCACGAGAACCACCAACGTCACGTCACGTGGCAATAACTATCGATCGATCGGGTGAGGAAAAAGTCGAAGAGCCGCCATCGTATTCCCTCGTAATTGCTTCTACAAACTTGCAAGACCGAAACGCGACGGTCTCAAACGAATCAAACGTGTTGTTACCTTCCGCGTTCACGAAAAAGGAAAGCGCTGCTGGTGATGCTGCTACTTCCGATGTTTGTACAAGAAACGGCTGATACATCCACTCAGGAAACATACGCGTGTCTGAAAAATAAAAACGTTCTTCAAACATGTCTCATTCGAAGAAGAATGAGACATTTTTTAAATTTTATTAAGAGACGTCCAGTTTTATTTATAATTGGATTGGGAGGTAATACATATTTTACACAGACCATTTTCTATCACATATTTTTCAAACTGCAGCAATAATGTGAATACCAATCATATTTAACGGCTACTATATATTACACAGCAATACAATAAAGTTATATTACAAAATATATATTTTTATATATAAAAGTATCTAATGTATAAATGTGTACAACACAAACATAATAAAATATAACAATGTAAAAAATGCAGCGAATATTCTCTCTTCGTTGCATTTGTTGGCTTTTAATGCAATAGTGTTTCAACACCGATCTAAGAAGCAATAACATTTTTTAATTAGCAGGATGAAGCTTTTCGCTCAGAGTTGGCATGAGTTTCTTCAACTTCGCGACGTCGTGGCTGAAGCCCCACATGATGCATCGCGTGTGTTCCGCGGTAGGTAAACCTCGAAATTCGGCGTCAGTGTCGAACCACTGAATGTGCTTTTCTTTTATATGATTCACCAATTCCCGTAGTTGCTCGTTCCGTCTTATGTCCCACGTGACATCCGAATCCGGAACTCGAACGGATCTAAGTTTTTTGTAGTCGCCATTTGCCTCTTCGTAGACTCTGCAAAGTCGCAAATAAAACGAAATATACGATTTTAAATTTATCTTTCGTCATACGTTTCTTTATCAATTAAAAACTCACTTGAGAAAACCATTGTCCTCGAGACCGTATCTCTCGGCCAATGGCTTAAACGCCCGCACAATATCAATCGGCAGATAATTAAAGTTTTCTTTCGATCGACCGTTTACATTGTAGTCCGTGATCCAATTCTCAAAGATCTCCACGGCTTCCTTCATGTTATCGATCTTCTGCTGATCTTTCGTGCACGATATCACTCTTTCGGCTCGTTTCACCAGGCCGCTGATCGTGTGAAACTGATAAGTCACGTCTCTACCTTCCAGAGACTTGATGCTTTGCAAGGCTTTTTCTCTATTCTTAAAGCCCAATGCGCTTTCCACTTTCTGTTCGTTTTCTTCATTTACCGGTGAACGTTTTGCCTGCTTTTTTTCCGGCTTACTGTCGCTATCATCGCTGTCGCTCGATGACGCACTATCGCGATTTCTCTTGCTGCCTCTTCGTTCCTCCTCGACGTCCATCTCGTCATCCTCCTCGCCGAATTTTTCGCGCGCTTGACTCGCGAGTTTCTTCAATTTCGTGGAATCGGGACTGTACGCGAGCACGATGCACTGCGTGTGCTCCTTTGTCGGTAATCCTCGAAAATCGCCCGCGTCTGTCTCGTACCACTGGATGTGCTCTTCCTTAATCTTGCTGATGATCTTCTTCAAGCGCCTGTTTCTCTCGATGTCCCACGTGACGTCTCCGTTGGTCACTTTCGCGGTGCGCAGTCCCTTGTAGTCGCCTTTCTCACCCTTGTACACCCTTGAACAAACGAAAATCGATATCAATATCGAACGCGCCTCGATGTTGAAAAAAAAAACGCGAACGTTCTATATATTCTTACTTGAAAAACTCGTCGTCCCACACGTCGTACGTTTTCGCGAGGCTGCGGTAAGCCTTGATAGTTTCGATCGGCAGATACGCGAGGTTCTCCTTTCCCCGATTGTTTTCCTTGTAATCCGTCAGCCAGTCTTCAAATATTTTCAGCGCGTCTCGCAGATTCGCCAATTTCTCTTCGTCCCGCGTGATTTGCAACGTTCTTTTCGCACGGCTGACGAAACTCGTGATTACGTGATATTGATAACTGATATCACGACCGTCCAGAGACTTCAGCGTGTCTAACGCTTTTTGCTTGTCTTTGAAACCCATTCCTCCCTCCTCCTGTTGTTCCGTTGATCTTGTCTTCATCATTTTTCGTCTAATCAACAAAAAAATTACCGCAAACTTGCGTCGTTACATTTAATATTTACTGATGTCAGACTTCATGTAGAAAAATATTCGCAACAACATTTTCCTGAGATACCTGCCGTATATGTTCAGGTTTTCGTCAATTTCCAAAATTACACGCAAATGAAGTTTGCCGGTATAATGCAATCACACTCCTCTCGCATACGCGTGTTCAATAATCACGCGAGTAATTTTGAAATCAATAACGTTATTACGCGCGTTCAGTTGCTAATCGCTCGATTGCTTCCGGTTGTCACTGCGTAAATTCAATTCGAGAACGATGTGGAAATGATAAATTGCGCGTAATTCAGTCATCGCTCAAAGTTAGGTTGCAGGAAAGTGATAATATTGCGTACGGAGCAATCAATTCGGAACGGCAAAGCACTTGATTACGACTAAAATAAAATGCTACTCGCGGAAGCGTCGTGGAGGTCGTCTAATGAGAAAACAAAGTGCATACGTGCAATTTTATCTTTGACGTAGATCGCTGATCAAGGAAGCTACGCACGTAGAGAGAAACACACTTACCGACTAGACAATGAGTTAATCGTTATATTTGACAGCTGTTGTGCGTAAGCGGAACATTCTCTTGGCGCACTGCATAAGTCTTTAAACCGTGTAGCTATTATTAAAATTTTGAAGAGAAACAAAAATTTTGCTTCCAAGAAACGAAAATTTTGTTTTTTGATATTTGATGACGTTGTCCCTTTAATTGTTAAACTCTTAAAATATATATAATTTCTATTTTTTCTATTAATAAAATGCTGAAATAACAAAAAAAACGCAGATAAAATAAAAAACAAACACTTACCAATTTATCTAGAGAACTTCGCTGCTAAGTATGTTGGCACAGAAATATCTTAAATTATGCACTTATCACACTCCAATGCTCGCGTTATCACTCCCGCACGACTCCCGGATATTGTTGCTTCCACTTGTGAAACGTATCGCTTAATTTTTTTGCAACGCGGAGCGCATTTCAGGACCGACAAGCCGGTTTGAGTCACCGGATTATACTTGTCGGCGTAACTTTGACGCGTGCTAAGGAAGGACGACCGGCGATGTGAGTGAGGGAAAGCAAGAGACCGATATAAACACGGTCGATTCATATAATGTCAGAGCCCGAAATACACGCGCGATCACACTCTTGCGTCATATACGAAGACCGTGACGCGAAGACCGTGAAAAGGATGATCCAGTCTGCAAATTATTTGGTTGACTTTTTGGTTGAATTTTAATTTTTTTTATTTTCCTACCTGCGGACTTGCGTGTTATTTATACGCTCCACTTTCTTTTATTTGGATAATGTCTCCGATAAAGTAACGGAGCGACTTTCGGTAAATAACAAATCATGTTTTGTACCGCGTGTGCATTTAATCCTTATAAATGTTTTTTTTCTATATAAATTTATGCTTCATGAATTATACATGTACTAAGAGAAAAGTTGAGCAGTAAATAAGACTCGTAATTGATATTTTTGAATGTAATTGTACTATTTTCATAAAGAGATTTATTTAATATATATATATTTATAAAATAAATTACAACCGCGAGATAAAACTATGCTAGACACGCGCGCACGCATTAACGATCGGAGATAATGTAATTCGACGCGAATTGTGGAAGAGAAATTCGTGAAACAAAATTTTATTAGCCCATCTCTGAACGATAATTCGATGCGCAAAAATAAATACCATAAGTATAAGTATACTATATTTACAAGATATAAATCCAGAAGAATTTTTTTTCCTTGGAATCATGATTCTCTTTAATTGCTGCTATTAATTATCGCGGATCGCGTCAGACCGACAAGATATTTTTTTTCTTCGAGAATATATTATGCAAATAACAAACTTTTCATCACATTCCGTTTAACAAACGCAGCTTCCGACACCCAGACACGTGTACGGCGCTTGTTCGATTTTAGAGCTCGTCGTCGTGTTGTCTAGTAACGACGAGGATTGCGTGGACGCCGATGTAGCCGGTAATTGCGATCTCTGCACGCTCTCGTATGATATCGACGAGACGTTTCGGTCTCTGCCAGTATTCTCCGTTTCCTGGGTATGATACGAATCTCTCGGCGGTGGTTCTTGCACCTTCGAATCGAGAGCGGGCTCGTGCGACGACAATCGACTATAGTTCAAAAAGGTGTCCGTGTAGCTCGGAGGCGGATGGTGATGATGATGATTGCTACCGTATTGATGGGAATAGTGGGAATGGTATCTGCTCGGTGGTGTTTTGAAACTTTCATTAGCGCCGAGATATTGATGCAAATGATGAAGACTGGAAGGACCGTACACTATAAAACAAAAAGATGACGTTTCCAGGTTGTGCATCTCGAAATAACACAGTGATCTGAAGATCATTTTTTAATACACGAAGGAATCAACGTTGGCGAAGACGCTAACCTGCGGCGGTATTCGAGTACATGGCAAAAACCGCATCGCTGTACCCAGTAGCTGAATGTTTCATCAAATCAGGAATCTCGTTACCGCCCGTACCTTTTCCGGGCACCGCGTGATTTCGTACCATACTACTTGAAACCTCTCCGGTAATCCCCGAAGCCGCGCCGGTACCGTACGCCATGTTGAAGAGCGCGTCCGGATCGCAGACGAACTTGTACACGTACCGCTCGCCGGCGACCTTTTGCATTATGCCTTTCTCGTAGTAATATCTCAACGAGCGGCTCAACTTGTCGTAATTCATAGCTGGTCTGTTCTTTTGAACGCCCCATCTACGCGCCACCTGCAAATGAACAGGAAACTTATGTTTATTGGATAATTTGCGAAAGAGGTTTTTAATTCAACAAACCTCTTCCGGTTCGATCAGCTTGAACTCCATCCCTCGACCGGTCCAAGCGATGCAAGGAGCGTTCGCAGGATCATCGAGCAGCGCTACGAGAAATTGCCACAACTGCAAGGAGCCGCGTCGTTGTTGCTGATAACCGACAGCAACGTCGCTCCAGGCTGACATGCCGGTCGCCGACGACGGCCTTTTGCTGATGTGATCTGAATTCCAAGTTGAAATAGGCGAGCCCTTTTTCTGATAACAACCGTTTTGCCTGTCCCAGGAAGAGTTTCGAGGATCGAGCTGCGTGCCGAGTTCCGTCCAGGTTGGCGTAACGCTCCGTTTCGCGTAAGCCTCGGAGTTCCAATTTTCCTGTCGCGGCAGAAAGGCCTCGGAAGAAAAGCTCGATTGCCATTGATGAGATGTCGAGGAAGAAGCGCTAGCCGGGCGGCTGGAGGGCGGCGAGGATCCCCTAGGATCCCTCGTTACGTTTCCGTACTGTTGTTGCCGTTGTTGATAGAGCAAATTGCTTGCTGCAAGAAAATTAAATTTCTTTCCTTCTTTCCTCCTCAGGATCTACTTTATAACCCACTGTGAAACATTTAAAAAATTTGTATAATATTGTCTAATAAACATTTTTTTGTTCGTGACGTTACACACGCAACGTCTGATTTTTTTTTTAACAAGATGCACTGTCTTACAATATTTCGTAGATTTAAATTCTTCTTTCTGAAGAAATGCAATTTTCCGTAAGAAATAAATTTATGCCGTAATAAAAAGAGTACAAAGATATTCCTAAAATTCTTCATTTCTGTGCGCGTAAGTCTGGAAGGGCGTCACAGTTGCATTTTCGCAGAAAAACGTCGGTTTTATCCATCGAGGCGTTTTACCGCACGAAGCGAGAGAGAACGAGAAGAGAAGCGGGATGTTGGAAAGAAGAAAAAAATCCTTGAGAGGACAAAAAGCGCCGTTCCGTATTACCGATTGCACTCACGCGCCGGGCCGGTTGAAGCGCTCTCGTCACACAAATATCAGCAGGAAATTGGTGGATATTCAAAGCCCACCGGGGGCTGGCGAGCCCGCCCGCGGATAGTACGCGATG